>PVJL010004521.1:42860-127757 GCA_004026885.1 Lyroderma lyra | reverse complement strand
TCTTCGTGGGAGAAGTGTCTGTTTAGTTCTTCTGCCCACTTTTTAATTGGGTTGTTTGTTTTTTTGATGTTAAGTCTTATTACTTCTTTATATATTTTAGATATTAGAACCATATCTGATACATTATTTGAAAATATTTTCTCCCATTCAGATGGCTGTCTCTTTGCTTTGTTGATGGTTTCTTTTGCTGTGCAGAAGCTTTTTAGTTTGATGTAGTCCCATTCATTTATTTTTGCTTTTACTTCCCTTGCCTTTGAGGACAGGGTCATGAAGTCTTCCTTGAGTCCTAGGTCTATAAGTTTAGTACCAATGTTTTCTTCTATACAGTTTATTGTTGCAGGTCTGATATGAAGGTCTTTAATCCATTTTGAGTTAATTTTTGTATATGGAGAGAGTTCACAGCTCAGGTTCATTCTTTTGCATATGTTTTTTCAGTTTTCCCAGCACCACCTACTAAAGAGGCTGTCTTTTCCCCATTGTATGTTTTTTGCTCCTTTATCAAAAATTATTTGTCCATAAATTTGTGGGTTTATTTCTAGGTTTTCAGTTCTGTTCCATTGGTCTATATTTCTGTTCTTCTGCCAGTACCAAGTTGTTTTGACTATTGATGCTTTGTAATATAAATTGAAGTCAGGGAATGTAATGCCACCAGCCTTACTCTTTTATGTAGTATTGCTTTGGCAATTTGAGGTCTTTTATGGTTTCATATAAATCTAATAATTCTTTTATCTATTTCACGAAAGTATGATTGTGGGATTTTGATGGGTATTGCATTAGATCTGTAGATTGCTTTGGGCAGAATGGCCATTTTAACAATGTTGAGTCTTCCTATCCATGATTAGGGGATATTTTTCCACCTCTTAAAGTCTGTTCCAATTTCTTTCAAAAATGTCTTGTAGTTTTCCATTTATAAGTCTGTCACATTCTTTGTTAAATTAATTCCCAGGAATTTCATTCTTTTCATTGTGGTAGCAAAGGCAATTTGACTCCCTCATTTCTTTTTCTGTGGATTCGTTGTTTGTAGATAGGAATACTGTTGATTTTTGTACATTGATTTTGTATCCTGCAACTTTACTATATTCGTTAATTGTTTCTAATAGTTTCCTGGTGGAATCTTTGGAATTTTTTATATAAAGGATCATATCATCTGCAAATAGTGATAATTTGATCTCTTCTTTCCCAATTTGGGTACCTTTGATTCCTTTCTCTTGCCTGATTGCTGTGGCTAGAACTTCCAGTACTATATTAAATAACAGTGGTGACAGGGGTCATCCCTGTCTTGTTCCTGATTTTAGGGGAATAGGCTTCAGGTTTTCCCCATTCAGTATGATGTTAGCCAAGGGTATGTCAAATATGGCCTTTATTATGTTGAGATACTTTCCTTCTATACCTATTTTATTTACTGTTTTGATCATAAATGGATGTTGTATCTTGTCGAAAGCTTTTTCTGCATCAATTGAAATGACCATATGGTCTTTATCTTTGATTTTGTTTATGTGGTGTATCACATTGATTGATTTTCATATGTTGAACCATCCTTGTGCTCCCGGGATGAATCCCACTTGATCATGATGTATAATCTTTTTGATGCATTGCTGTGTTCTGTTTGCTAATATTTTGTTTAGAATTTCTGCATCTGTGTTCATCAGAGATATTGGTCTATAGTTTTCTTTCTTTGTGTTGTATTTGCCAGGCTTTGGTGTTAGAGTAATGTTGGCCTCATAGAATGAGTTAGGAAGTATTGCTTCCTCTTCAATTTTTTGGAAGAATCTGAGGAGGATAGGTGTTAATTCTTCTTTGAATGCTTGGTAGAACTCATTGGTGAAACCATCTGGTCCAGGGCTTTTGCCTTTAGGGAGATTATGGATAGTCATTTTAATCTCTTCCCTATCAATTGGTCTATTTAGATTATCCAGTTCTTCTTGGTTCAGTCTAGGTAGGCTATAAGTTTCTGGAAACTTGTCCATTTCTTCTAGGTTGTTAAATTTCATGGCATAAAGTCCTTCATAATATTTTCTTATAATCCTTTGTGTTTCTGTGGTATCAGTGGTTATTTCTCCCCTTTAATTTCTAATTTTGGATATTTGTGTCCTTTCCTTTCGTCCTTTGATTAGTCTCGCCAGGGGGTTGTCAATTTTGTTGACTTTCTCAAAGAACCAGTTCTTCGTAATATTAATTTTTTCTATTGTCCTTCTGTTCTCTAATTGGTTTAGCTCTGCTTTAATTTTTATTATTTCTTTCCTTCTGCTGACTTTGGGTTTTGTCTGCTCTTCTTGTTCTAGTTCTTTGAGATGGGATGCTAAGATGTTTGCTTGTGGTTTTTCTTATTTCTTAAGATAGGCCTGTAGTGATATAAATTTCCCTCTTATTACCGCTTTCGCTGTGTCCCAATAATTCTGATACGTTGTATTTTCATTGTCATTAGTTTCTATATGTTTTTTAATCTTATCTTTTATTTGTTCTTTTAGCCAGTCCTTTTTTAATAAGCTGTTGTTTCATCTCCATGTATATGTGGTTTTTTCTGCTTTCCTTTTACAATTGATCTCCAATTTCAAAGCTTTGTGGTCTGAGAATACACTTGGTATGATCTCGATCTTCTTGAATTTTGCTGAGGCTACTTTTGTGTCCCAGCATATGGTCTATCCTTGAGAATGTTCCATGCGCACTAGAAAGGAAGGTGTAGTCTCTTTTTGCTGGATGAAGTGTCCTGTAAATGTCAATGATATCCAATTGCTGTAATGTGTCATTTAGAGCTGTTATTTCCTTATTTATTTTCTGTTTGGATCATCTGTCCATGGCTGTTAGCAGGGTGTTTAAGTCCCCCACTATGATTGTGTATTCATCAGTTTCTCCTTTCAAATCTGTTAGTAGTTTCTTTGTGTATTTTGGTGCATCCTGGTTGGGAACATATATATTAATTAGTGTCAACTCTTCTTGTTGTTGCATTGTGCCTTTTATCATTATGTAATGTCCATCTTTGTCTTTTACTATCTTTTTTAACCTGAAGTTTATTTCATCAGAGATCAGTATGGCCACTCCTGCTTTTCTCTGGTTACCATTTGCTTGAAGTATTGTTTCCCATCCTTTCACTCTGAGTCTGTGTTTGTCCTTATGGCTGAGGTGTGTTTCTTGGAGACAGCATATGGATGCGTTCTGTTTTTCAATCCAGTCTGCTACTCTGTGTCTTTTTATTGGTGAGTTCAGTCCATTAACATTTACAGTGATGATCGATACGTGAGGATTTCCTGTGGCCATTACTTATTTCTTTCTTTGTTTTTGTTTTATTTTTGTTTCTTTCTTGTTGCCCCAACTTTGTTCTATTTTTCCTGATGTTTTATTTCAGGTTGAAGAGCCTCCTTCAGTATTCCTTGGAGTGCTGGCCTTGTGCAGGCAAATTCTCACAGCTTCTGTGTGTCTGAGAAGGTCTTTATTCCACCTTCATATCTGAAAGATAATTTTGCTGGATAATTTATTCTTGGTTGTAAGTTCCTCTCTTTTAAATTTTTGAATATTGAATTCCACTCCCTCCTGGCTTAGAGATTTTCTGCTGAGAAATCTGATGCTGGTCTGATGGGTTTTCCTCTAAAGGTTATAGTTCTTTTTTTCCCTGTCTGCCTTGAGAATTCTCTCTTTGTCTTTAGTTTTGGACATCTTTAGTACCATGTGTCTTGGAGAAGATCTGTTAGGGTCCACATATCTAGGGGACCTGTTTTCTTCTTGAACTTGGGGTTCCAGATCTTTCCATAGGTTTGGAAAGTTTTCATCTACTATTTGTTTGAATATGCTCTCTGTAGATTACTCTGCCCCCTCTTCTATTCCTATTATGCTGATGTTGTTTTGTCTCATGGAGTCGGATAGTTCTTGCAAAGGTTTTTCAATCCTTTTGATTCTGTATTCCTTCTCTTCCTCTTTCTTAGCTGTTTCCATGTTCTGATCTTCGATATCACTAATTCTTTCCTCCGTCTGGTTGGTCCTGTTTCCTATGGCAGTTATTTTGTTTCTTACTTCTTTTATTGTATTATTTATTTCTCCCATCTCCATCTCAATCTTCCTTATGTTTTGAATTTCTTTGTTAAATTGTTCTTTTTGTTCACGGAGTTCCTTTTTTATGTTGTTCATCTCCTTTTTTGTGTTGTTCGTCAGTAATTCCTAATCTTTATCATGCAGGGAACTGGGGCCTGGATGACCACTGTGAAGATGACATGGTCCCATCCCTAAAGGGACTGCATGCTCTCTGCCTCCATTATGATAAAAACAAGTAAATATATACACAAGAGACACACTCTAGTAGTTTTAACTTCAAAGTACTATAGAAAATAAAAAGAGAGGCAAGAGATATTCTTCCTGCCCTGCCAGTCCAAGAAGACTTTATCAAATACATGAAACTGGTTTGGGATTCGGAAAGATGTATAGACTATTACTAGACAGACAACAGGAAGAAAAGGATTTCAGGGAAAAGGTAAGATCCCAAGTCCAGGTAGAGATGCCTGGGACCACAGGCAGTGTTCAGGAAGCTATGGGTAAACCTCTATGGTTCAAAGATGGGAATCATATTTGGATGGATCACTGAGACAACAAATCAGATGAGAAGGAAGGTTGAGGCCAGGTTATGATGGATTTTAACCATTGAATATTACAGTGGACACTGAACACGATTTTCCTCTCTCCTTCCTCATCTTTGCATTGAAATATTTTAGTAGAATATTATATGTATACTGTATAATGTATGCAGCAAGAGAAAATCATTAACAGGCCTTCACCATGGGCACTTGAGAATAAGTACAAAAGACACAGAATACATGAATTCTTTATACAACGAATATATAGCTTGTGCCAAAATAAATTAAATAATAATGTAAGACAATGAGACAATAGTGCCATTCATTGCTCATGGCAATTATTAAACTCTATTTTGGGAGCCAATAGCACTTAATTTTTACTGTCCTCTCAAATATCTAATTCACTCATGCTACCATCAAATATTTATTGTATGTCCCGTGTTAGATAAGAATCTTCATTGTTGAGGGCAGATTTGATTTTGGAAACTCTTTCAAAGTCATTTGAATCAGAGTCAGCTGAATAAGGTAGCTGATCAGGATAAGGAATATCATTGCAGACTAAAACTCTGGTACAAGTATGAAATGAGATTTTTTTTCCCCTTTTTTGACCTGTAAACTGTGAAGCATAAAATTAGAACTGTAAAGTAAAGGCACTTTAAAAAGAGAATCACAACAAAGCATTTTAAGCAGAGTCAGCATCACTGAAAAAGAATGTTGAACTTCCCGCTGAGACTCTTTGAAGGACATGCCTCATTTGGGTGTCTAAATTCCCCTGTACTTGTTACAATGAGCCTTAGTACATCATAGTCAAACCTCAGCTTCTCAAGTTCGGTGGCATATGGAAGAAACAGCATTGCTTCAACAGTTTAGAGGGCACTGAAATCACTGTGGTCTGCAGCAACCAAAAAAGATCTTTAAAAAGCTTTGTACCCAGCATAGACCTTCAAAGCAAATATTGGAGAACAAAACAGTATATACAGAGTCTGGGATATGTGCTCTGTTTAATACATCTTCAAAGAGTTCCAGATCAGAAGAACTAAGATTGGTATGAAGAGTTCTCAAATATATAGATAGAATATTCTGTACTATTGTTATATTCTATATCATTAATATTTATGTAAGTATCCAATTATATTTTATAAGCATATAATGTATCTGCATGTAAAATAGGTGTATAGCCTTAGGCAACTTCTGTGAAGTTTACCAACCTGCTCCCTTAAAGTGACATGTATAAATAACTATTCACTTCTCAAAACTGTCGCTCACTTCAGATAGGAAAAAATAACATCTGGAAGCACCAGCAATAATAATAGTAGTAGTAACTAGCCTAAATGACTGAAATGAAAACCTAGTAAAGAAAGAAAAGAAGCAATACTAATGGAATAATAATGAACAAAGAAAAAAACATTAGGTTGTGAAATTTAAATTGTAAAATGGTTTTAGAAAGAAAGTGCTCAAAACACAATTCTCTAGTTGTTTGAGAGAAAGAGGCCAAATACGGTTAGAAAAGTATTACTGAAAATTTAAAAGGACAAAACACCCTGTAAGTGTAGGATTTGTTTTCCTCTTTATATAGCAAGGATTAGCCAGCACAAAATATATGCTGTCCAAAGAAATGTATCCAAAGAAAAGTATCCAAAGAAATGTGACCTCTTGTGCTGCAATGAGTCCCATGTTTTTCAGCCAGAGTCTGCTCTTTAGGAGCAGGTTGCTTGTGTGCCCAATCCCAGGTTTTATATTAAGAGAAATGCAGCCAGCAGACCTGGGTATGGAAAGGGCCAGGCACCTGGGCTGCTCTGCCCTTGAACCTGCAGGTAGCCTGATCCCAAATTAGCACAGACTGAGCCTCGGGTGAAAGACTGGAAACTGTGAACTAGGGCCTGGGCAGGGGCCCCGCTCCTGTTCTTCAGGAGAGTCTACTTTCTCATTTCTAACATTCATAGAGTTGGATATTTGTCGACCTTGGAGACAGTAATGTAATTCAACTCTCAAAAAGCAGGAATGACATGAAACAAAGGACAGCCCTGGTTTCCTCTGCAGCTGCAAGAGTGAGTCTCCACCTGGTTCTGGAAGGAATGTGTCTCATTGCAGTCCACTTCATTTAGCTCCCACATTTTGGCCTGTTTTGAGGCTGTCAGCTGGGGGCCAACTACTGCCACTTAGAGAAGTGGAGGTTTTAACGTGAGTACCTGTCTGCGGACGCTGCACAGATACTACTGCCTCCTCTCACAAAACCGCTGTGTTAATGCCCAGCAATCTAGAGCACAGCTCTCCCCACAACAGTGAAACAAATCACATTCATTCTTCTGAACTTAATTTATTTGACTCATTTCCACGTCAGTCTTTCTAAGTCTAAGTGAGAATATGAATTCGTGTTCCTCTGTGGTTCACACCAGCTTTCGCTTTGTTCTTAACAGTAGTAAAAGGTGATATAAAGGCAATAGTTCCACTGCTTACAGCAGTCTTTCAGAATTGTTTCTAGCCAATTTTAGATGAATTCTGATCTAATCTGGTTCCATTTGGAGTATAAAGGTCTTTATAAGTGCCATAAACACTTAACTTGGAAATCTGCCAGATCTATAAAGGCATCCATTAATGTTTGTCAGAGATTTTTAAACATAGAATAGTCTGTTTTCATAAATTGACAACTTAATTAACAGATTCTCTAAGAACTAGGTTGTCCCTGGTTTTCAAAACAATCTGTTAGCAATGATAATTGGCTAGTCTCTACATGAGCAGCGTATTCCCACTGAGAGGTGTAGAGGCGCACTGGACATCCTCTGCTGGTCCTCCTTTAGGTCAGTGAAAGATCACTCCACAATTCAAAATCTTATGAGATTACTCTCCAGTGAAAACCTTCCTAGGATTTCGAATTGCATCTGGAATAAAGTTTAGAAGACCTTCACATGACCTTCACATGACCATTCTCCTTAGCTCTGCTGACTCACAATTATCTTGCCTGTGTTCTTGGGACCCTACATTGGTGAGCCTCTCTGATAATATAGTTATTCTCTGCAGCAGAAAAATAAAAAGTTCAAGACTTGGAGTTTCTTCTTAGTCAAACCTTCTTTTGTTCCCATGCTCATGTCTTCCAACAGCTTCCCTTGAATCATAATGATAAACAATTCAATACCATTCTTGATAAATTAACTGCAACTTAAGAATGGATTTGAGTCTCCACTGTGCTCAGAGCATTTAATCATTCTGTCGGTTTACCCATCCATCAATCAATCAAGTGCTGTGTTCCAGAAAAGTTTTTAGCCTAGTACTTAATCATGTTTTAGAGTTGATTATAATTCTTTAGTAAGCATCTGTTATGTACTGAAGATAAAAGTTATTGGTCTCTGTGCATAGATGGTTGAGTTCTGTCTAAACTCAATACACTGAAAAACAGATTAGAATGTGATGGAGAAATTTTATCAGGTTATTTAGGAACGTAAGTGAGGGGTTCCTAACACATGCAAGTTGGTAGTGTGGGCATCAGAATAAGTTCTCTAAGAGTTCATTTGCGTTGAGTGTTAAATCATGAAGAAGACATACTGTTTGAGTTTCCAGAAGAGCCTGATCATGCTTTCATTAACGCACACTTAGCACTTTGTCATTACATAGGGAACACTCACAAACGTTTTGGACTCATTCTTTAGTGATTCATTCACTTGTCCTTTGTTTGCAAAAAAAGGTTCTAAGGCTTCAGTAAGTGTAAATAAATCCTGGGTAGATATGTCTGGGACCTTGGCACTGAACAACTTGAAACATCTCAATTCTCCTCCAAGTGGTTTCCCTTCCATGTTATGTCCCGTTGCCGTGGGCCTCTCCATGTGGCCTCTCTCTGTAGGACATCCTGGACCTTCTGACAGTTTGTCAGCTGAGACCAATGAGAGTGAAAGCAAGAACTGCTAGGACTCATAATATCTGAAGGGCAGCATCACTTCCACAGCATTGTCCTGATCAAAGAAGGTCACAGGCCAGCTGAGATTCAGGGGAGGAGTCATTGATTTCATCTCTTCTCCATATAGAGGAAAAGGAATTGCTGGTGACCCTCTTTGGAGACTACCTACTGCATTCCCTCCTCCTCACATCACCTAGTCTTTCTATCCTCTCAAAAACCGCAAAGTATATATTTGAAGTTATTCAGTATATTTGACATAAATTGGTTGTTGTTAATGACTCTTGCCTGTATCCAGCCCCTAACCTCATTCTATGAGTCTCCCTGCATCCTGGAATTAATCTCTGTGCTTCCAATATTACCTCTTTGTTTGGTGGTACAATTTATGGCCATATAAAAATGCTGTCAGAAGACTTCTTTGTTAACAGAATTAGCACTCTAATGTGTAATTCTTTCTCATTCTTCAAGACCCAGTTAAATTTGACTTCTATAAAGTCTTTATTGATCATCCTGAAGAAAATGGGCTTTCTCTCATTCTAAAATTCATAACAATCTATTTCTGGAGCATAGTTTAGTTTCAATTACGGCTAGATACAGACATGCTGTATCTCTATAATAACATAAAAAAACTCAAGGCAGGTATTAGGATCTACTCATTTTTGAATTCTCAAAGCACTAAGATGAGTCCAATACATAGAATAGGATGTGTTTTCACTGAGTTGGCAGGGGCCAAGTTTCTGGATGAGGTTCCCAGCCATGGGGGAAGGGGGACAGGGGGTACAAAACATAATTTTGTGCTTATTTAGAAAGTCTTTAGTTCTGGAATCCCACCCAACCACAACTGGCAGCATGACCAGTCATTTGCATTCCTGGGACGAACCTAGATGAAGTAGAACGTGGTTGGGGAGCTCGCTGGTACTGGTTTGACATGACATGTGTCAGATTAAGCTGCTTTCTCCCCCTTTCTAATCTCAGCAAACATGAGTGCCATCTTGAGAATTACTTTCCCTCTCTGGTACTGAGTTTACCAATTTGTAAATAACAAAGTCTACTATTTACTGAGAAGCTGCATTAGTACCAGGCGCGGTGCTAGGGCATTAATACTAATCCTCATGACAATAATGGAAGGTCATTTCCCATACTTCCTCCTTTCAAATAAAGACCAGATGTGGAAAGAAGTTAAATAACTTGCTCAAGTTCTCTCGACAGAACTAGATTTATACTCTTATCTCGCATGGGTCCCATGTAGCCCTATTAGGGACATGGCTGATAAGCTTGAAATTCCTTTTAGCTTTACTATGCTTCTTACAAGGGTTATAAAATACAGTCTGCTGTTTTTATTCCCCTTCTCCTAGAGCAGCTCTCCTGTACCATTTTTTATTCCTTTTTATCTCATTTGGAACTTCAGCTGATGTTTCTCTTATCAGTTATTGATTCCTCAGCTAGCAATTTTATTTTTTCACCATATTGTACTCTGGTACATTATGTAAAATTTGTATAGAGTTTGAGACAGTATGGTTTTACTAATGAGGACATCCATTAGCAAAACTATACCAGGAGACTTCCTGCTTAGGTTAAAATACACAGCATCTTCTCTCCCTTCTGCTTCTGAGTTAGCTGGGTCACATTTTGATTTCTGAGTCAAGCTTTTATTTACCGTAGTGTCAAGTTTTGTTGGAACTGCTAGCCTTGTTTCGGGTGGACATTCCTAAATATGATTAAATAGGTGATTCATCCAAAGCTGCTCTGTTGTTTTTTGTTTTAATACATGCTTAAAAACAATAAATGTGGATGTCGGAAAATATTTTTTATATCACTGTTCTATATGGCAAATGCCAAGTATTTCTAAATCTAATTCTTAAGTTGTTCTTCTAAATAAACTTTAATTAGTTTTAACTTCCAGAAAACTAACTAGAACTTGATATAATTATATCTTTCAGCACAATATAAAATTGTTATTTTGGAAGATGGCAGAACGACGGGTGGGCAGAGTGGATGGTATGGACATGGACTTCACAATTTGCGTGATTTTAGGAAATCTGCTTTCTCCCTTAGTTTTAGTTATCTGTGCAAAAAGAAAAGTTCTAATAACATGTACCTCATAGGTTTTATGTTGAGGAGAAAATTAGATAATATGTCAAAGAGCTTGCCATATAAAAACAGGAGATTTTTTTCCTATATAGAAATATTCTCTTAGTTAAGATGTGTCCCACCTGACCTCCTGCACGTGGATGGAATATGGACAGGAACATCTAACACTCATTTTTTTATTTTGTTGACATTCAAAAAAAGGCAGTCCTTCCCCTTTTGTGTGAATTTAGATAAGAAAATATGTCTTAATCAATAGCCTATATTAAAGACATGTATATAAATAAATGTTGGAAATAATTTTGTAGAAAGGTGAATGTAATCAGATAATATGTGAATGATGCTCTCCTAGTCATCTTTTGTCTTTCTAACATGAATGGACTTTAGGGACCAGGCCTTCTTAATAATTCTGTTATCTTTCCAACTTTAGAAGAAGTGAATGAAAGAGATCACTAAAATCCAAAGTTATTTAAAGTATATTTTGATTTCAAATGCAATTTTATCTCATTGCAAGTTTAAAACATCGAATTTTGTTTCTAATTTATTTGAAAGTGACATGTGAATAATTGAATGTTCTACCTAATCAGTCTCTATCAAAGAATAACAAAAGTTTCAATCTATTAAAAAGAACCAATAACCAGCCCCTAGCACCCTTTTGTGGCATTGTAGGTACATCAACAAAGGCTGAATAAGAGTCAGACCTTTGCTGGCATCTTGCCTGAGAGGCACTTGATTACGGTGTACATGTTCAGAATTGATAAAGTTTTGAGAAGGAAGGTGTGAAGTCTTATCTGGTCTTGTTCTCCGGTTATCAATCTACTGTGGACCACAGTGATTTTAAAGAACAGTTTCACAGTGCCGTCAAATTCTGGGCTTTCCCATTGCCTCCATCTCAGCAGTTCCCGAAAAGATAATAAGATGTTTGGCCTATGGAGATGCTCTAAAAGGCAAGTGGAACCCAGGGAAAAAGTGCTGCATTGACAATAAATAAATAAACATTATTGTACTATGTATTAAATAAATGTTTGATTATCAAAGGCTTAAATCCTTCAGGAGAGAGAAATCTGAGATCACCGACTTTATCCTTTGATATGTCCATTTCATCTCTTTAATGATTCACTGATGAACCTAAGTTTTACTTTCTCTTGATCCAAATAATTCTGATTACATTTGTATGCATCTCAATATCCTTAGTGCAAAAGGTTTTTTTTATTCTTCTCATTCATTCAACAAATATTTGTATTTAAAGGACTTACTATGTTTTACAGAATTAAACAAAGAAGGACCTCCCCTTCTGAGGACTGTGTTCGCACAAGGAGTGACAGGCTAATAAATACTAAACGCAATAACATAAAGTATGCACTATAACAGTAATCCAAGAGAAATGTATTAGAAGGACAAAGTACATCATAGCAGGGTAAAGAGATGAGGAGGTATGGAAATGTAGAGATGGCTTCAAATTTTAAATGGAGTCCCAGGAGTCAGCATCAGTGAGAAGGTGACACCTATCAGAGACTTGGAAGAGGTATGAGAAGTCACCTTGCGATGACCTGGCAGAAGAGCACTCAACAAGGGGAACAGCCAGAGCAGACTCTCAAGGCAAGTGTGTGTCTGGGATGTACCAGGAAGTTAGGAGGCCCGTGTTCTCCCACTGCGAATTGCATACCTTATTCTGTCTTTTCTCTCTTCCAATATGTAGGGGTTTTTTTTTACCTTCAGGGGAATTTATTTTCCCCCAAATGTAAAGTGTTTACTTTGCAAAAACAACATCTATTATAAAATGATTATTAACCTTGATAGAGGCATTCATCTATTCTTTCAGGAAGAAGCACAGTTTCCCTGCAAATATAATTATGAGAAAAGAAAAAGAACCAGTTAGCATGGAAACTGCCCCTTCCTTAGTAAAATGCATGGAATGAGTTCAGTCCAGCTTCAGGGGCTCCCTACTCCATCCTATCTATTTAATGTCCCACCACTCTGATGCCATCAGCCTCTGAGAACCAAGGCCTTTTTCTGATCCAGCTACGTCTCAGAGATGGGCTGACAAGCCATTAACTCAAAGGGGTAAGTGATTAATAGGAGAGGGTATTCCTCCTTAAAAGAATGAGTGTCTAATAGAATTTCAGTTGGCTATGGGAAGTGGGAGAAATTTTATATTTAAGTTAGTTCTCTGTCTCAAAGCAAAGGAACATCTGTTCTCATGATGAATCAAAGTTCCTTGCTGGTATAAACCTCCACATATTAATATCATATACTGCATATAATATATATGCATACATACAAATTGTACACGCTCTGACAATTAAGTTCATAAACTTGCCGCTGTGCACTTACTTTGGCAGCACTGTACAAACAACTCTGTAAGATTTCATAACCTTGGTATATCTGTGTTTCACAGCTGTGTTTGTATTGATGTGTGATGGTGTCTTGCTGAGTGGTATTCATTATTGTTGTCGTGTGTTTTTGTGTGACATCATGAGAATATCAGAACATAAATTAGAGCAATGAACATTAAATTTCTTGTTAAACTTGGCAAGAGTAGAAGTGAAATCAGGAACATATTAGTCTAAGTTTATGGGGATAATGCCATGAAGAAAACAGCATTGTACAAATGGATTAAACATTTTTCTGAGGGAGAGAAAGCATCACTGATAGAGAGGCCAGTGCAGCCAGTAATGAGCAGAACTGATGAAAACATTGCAAAAGTTCATTGAACTGTGTATCAAAATTGTCTGCTGACTGTGAGAAGCATAGCAGACCAAATAAACACTGATAGAGAAAGAGAAAAATCTTAACTGAAAATCTTGGTATAAGAAAGATGTGTGCAAAAATGGTCCCAAAAGAGCTCACTGATGAGCAAAAGTAAAGGAGAGTCGAAGTTTGACAAGACCTGGAGAGGCAAGATGATGTTTTGGGCCGTGTTATCACTGGTGATGGAACATGGCTGTACCAATACGACCCTGAAACAAAGCATCAAAGTGCACGGTGGAAGTCAGCCAATTCTCCACAACCAAAAAAGTTCCATCAGTCCAAATCAAGAGTCCAAACAAAGTTGCCAACTATTTTTTATATCAGAGGAATTGTTCCTTATAAATTTGTACCAACTGGACAAACAGTCAACCAGTTTACCATTAAGAAGTGCTGAAAAGGCTGTGTGAAAAAGTTAGACAAAAATGACCTAAACTTTACACTAACAACTCATGGCTCTTGCATCACAACAATGCACCAGCTCACACAGCACTGTCTATAAAGGAGCTATTAGCCAGGAAATAAATAATTGTATTGGAACACCCTCCTTATTCACCTTATCTGGCCCCCAGTGACTTTTTTCTTTACCCAGAGATAAAGGAAATATTGAAAGGAAGACATTTTGATGACATTCAGGACATCAAGGGTAATATGACAACAGCTCAGATGACCATTCCAGAAAGAGTTCCAAAACTGCTTTGAAGGGTGCACTAGGCGCTGGCGTCAGTGCATAGCTTCCCAAGGGGAGCACTTTGAATGTTACTGTAGTGATATTCAGCAATGAGGTATGTAGCACTTTTTCTAGGATGAGTTCACAAACTTAATTGTTAGAATTGCTCTTTAAAACCTTCATTTTATATTAAGGAACATGCATATACTATATATTTAAGAACTTAAAATATAAGACAATAAAACAAATTACATTGTAGTCACCCAGCTCTTACGGAGCAAGAGGAACTTAATTAAATCACAGAGTTTCAGGGAACATTCAATCCTCAGTTGATGGAAAAATATTAGACGTCTCTCCATTGGGAGGGGTTAGTTTGAGATTTCACAGTAATAAATAATTTCATTAGAAATTACTTTTATGGAATGCTAGTGTCACCAGGGGAAGTCAGAAGCACCACTATCTCCTTCACTGAGTAATTAATACAGTCCCCTAACAAATCAATGGGATAGAATATGCCTGGAATCTCTAAGAACATGAAAGCCTCTTTAAGGTAAACAATAGTCATATGACTTCAAAATTGCATGTGTATGTATATGGTAAACAGGAGAGAGGGGAAACAGCTTAAAGCAGAGGCAGCTGGAATTTTAAAATGTAATCATTAATAGATTCACAGTTGTGGGTTACCTTGGGGGTCAGAAACACAGCTCGTTCTTACTGTTCTGGGAAAAAGAAAAGAGGGGAGAAGGAACACACGTTCACCAGACCTCTTAGCCAGACAAGTGCTCTCCGGAAACGTGTGGGCCACTCCCAAACTCTCCCGGTTAACTTCTGACGTCAGTAGTGTAAAATAGCAGTCCTGGGAAATTACTCACTGAACTGATGAAATTAAAATATTTTTATTCTGCACAGGCACACATGCAGGAAAATCTCACTTCAATTACAGCAGTTAAGAGGTCTGAAGTAATTTTCCCAGCTAGCATTTGGCCATTCCATTGAGAATGAAGGAATCTGGTACAATAACAGTTCTTATTAACGCTCCTCATTTTTTAAAAATATTATAATTCCTTTGTGATGTAAATTGTTTGGGCAATGTGATGGTGCTGTGTCTTGTGACTAAAATGTCGACAGACTAGAAAGACAAAGTATTTTGGAACAATAGCTAACATTTACTGTTTGGCACTTTTTAAATGTTCTCTCTAAGATAATTTTTATTTCTAATTCACTTTTCTTTTAGCCTTTCCCAAAAGGGATTTAAGTTAATTACTTTTTCTAATGTGACTTTGATATTTCAGTTTCCCAAATCCTCCAAGAAATATGCAGTTAAAATGTCATTCTCATTCTTTCATTTTCCTAAAGATGCTGGTATTAAATATGGGTGTCAGACTGCAAAGTTCTACCGGAAGAAAAAGTTAAACAAGGCATAAAATTTACATTAGTAACAACCCATTAACCCATCATCTAGAAAGCTTTTGTTACATGATTTTCATCATTTATGAAATTATTTTGGTGTCTTTTTTGGTCTTTTTTGCCTGTAGGATTGAACCTTGTTGTGCATTTATCTCCATCAAAATGTTGTAGCTGCATTTGGCATTATTCCTTCCACATTCTCCTTTTTGCAAAAGGATGAAATTAGCTTACCTTAAATAAGAGTCATTCCTCATTACTCTCTCTGTGAAAAACAACTTGAAAGGCACATTATTTAATTAAAGAAAGTATTTGAATTGCTCTTTAAAACCTTCATTTTATATAACCTATTGATTGTAAAACCAATTAGTCTTACATGTAAAAATTTTATTACTTTTAGTATAACACCTTACGTGCCATTGGAATAGTCATTACTGTGTAAAATGCATGTAGTTCCTAACTTTCAAATGAGGTAGTATAAAAGATCACTGCTAAGTCAACGTTTAAATTTGAAAAAAATATTTTCTTAAATAAAAGTATGTGTAGTTCTATAAATGATTGGGTTGCTAGGGTAACATCTAAAGCAAAATAATTATAACACTTTTGTTAATAATACATTTAGTAATAACAATAATAACAATAACAAAATCATATATAGCCCTACACTATGCATTAAGACAAGGACAAGAAGAGGGCACTGAGATAGGAGGAGGAACAGTGAAAGTAGTTCTTTATCTACATGGTGATTACTCAGATATTCTACAGGCAGGGAGCACAGGTAACTCATTAATCAGAGAGGTTAATACCCTTCTATGAACTGATATTATAGACTCAATATCAGTATTGATTTAGCTTTCTATGTCTCCCACACATATTGCCACAAGCTTAGTAGGCTTAAAACAACCTAAATTTATTATTTCACTGTTCTGTAGGCCAGAAATCCAAGGTGACTGCAGCAGTTGCTGTGTTCTGTGTTGTAGGAGGCTGAAATTAAGAACTGCATGGACTCCTATCCAGAGGCTGTGGGAAGAATCTCTGCCAAGCTTTTGTTGGTAGGATCCAGTTCCTTGTGATTGTAGGACTAAGGTCCCTGTTTCCTTACTGGTCATCAATTGGGGCCACACTTATCTGCTAGGCCTCTCTCGGATCTCACATGTGGGCCCCTAGCATGGAGGTTTTCTCAAGCTTGGAATCTCTCTGATTGATTCCTTCTGCCACATTCTTCAACTTCCAGCCACTGAATACTCTTTGCTTTTAAAGGCCCATGTGATTCAATCAAGCCCGCCCAAACTACCCAGGATCAACACTCTATTTTAAGGTCTGTAACTATAATAACACCTACAATGTCCCTATTGCCTGGTAAAGTAACATCTGCACAGGTTCTGAGAATTAAGGTGTGGACTTCTTTAAAAGGCCATTATTCTGCCTACCACAAGTATGATATAATTTGAGTTTTTCTCCCAGAATTGAATTATGGGTAGGTTGTATGCCCCCAAAACACATGTACAAAAGATGGCTGCTAGGGCTCATGAGTAGCCAGCATTACAGAATCAAATGACACCCACTGACCTCATAGGTCAGAGCTAACCAGTACTCTCTTCAACAGTTCATAATCTTATATTCACAAGGAAACACCCAGATAATTCTTTTGTGCTCACATAATCTCAGATTCCAGCTACTAAACTGATAAGCTACATTGTGGTTTATGCTTAATTTCTAGTGAAAGGGCTTTTATGTAAAAATAGAATGATATGTTTCATTAACATTGTCTAATGCATTGGAATAACCAATAGTGTTTTAAAACACTTTAATAGAATTTCTCCCCAGAACAAGGAAAGGCCATCTTTTATTCTCTTTTCCCTCAGATCAGGAAGTATCTCTGGCAGCCCTGCCTTGTAGAGATTACAGTACACAGATGTCCTGGGGCATGGGGGCACATTCTGGTGAGATAATGATGGGCACATCTAGTCTGCCATGAGATTGATATTTCAAATTGGTCATTTCATTTATTAAAAATTTACATATGAAGTTAGACAATTAATTTCATAAACTCATACTAAAAAAAAAATTCTGCATACCTCATTGGCGAATATCATTAACGTCACTTGCAAAGTACTCCTCTTAGGAATCTATGAACCAATGTCAATGCCTAGTTTGCCCTTCAAAGCAATTTTGGAACTATTTACTGGAATGTCCATCAAAGCTGTCAGCACAGCTAAAATCTGACAATTAAGTTCACGAACTTGCCTCCGTGCACTTACATTGGCAGCACTGTATAAACAACTCAGTAAGGTGTCATAACTTTGCCAAGGTTTGGGTACAATGACAGCTCTGATGGCAATTCCAGAAAAAGAGTTCCAAAATTGCTTTGAAAGGGGGACTAGGCACTGGCGTCAATGCATAGCTTCCCAAGGGGAGGACTTTGAAGGTGACCACAGTAATATTCAACATGAGGCATGTAGCACTTTTTCTAGGATGAGTTCATGAAATTAATTGTCTGACCTCATATTCTAATATTATATAAAATTGATAAAATACATAAATATTATAGAAAATAAGAGTAAACAAAAGCATTTGAGACTGGAATTATTCTAGAAACATTTCATAGGAAAATTTGGATTTTGGACTAGAACTTAAAATATAATGGAGATGGTTAGGATATGGTTTAGTTTATGCTTAGAAATGTTTTTTCAACAATGCTTTGGAAATTATTAGAGTACCAGCTGATATGAAAATGACAAAAACAGAAAAATGTAGATATATTTTTTCCTATCTTTGCAAGAACTGTATTTTCCAGTAGTCAAGATGGTTAACTGATGAGGAAAAACTCTTCTTTTCAATAATATTACAGTTAGTAATGATGGAAGAAATGATAGAATTAGAAAGTCACTGTTTTACAATGTTAATGAAGTAACTGATTCAGACAATGGTCCTTTGTGATTGAACTCACTAGGGAGTATAACTATTGAGGGAGAACGAGACAATAAAGGGACCAGGTTTTCATTAAGACTAAAAGTGAGACACTAGGACCTTTTTTGCCTTCTGATGTAATGTAATATAAAGCACACTGCACCCTAGGAAGTTGTCCTGTCAAAAAGTTGAACCTGAATCTAATTGAGGATCAGTCAATAACTTCTAGCCAAAATGAAGTCGAGGAAAGAAGCAGTTAAATGACAACAATAAAACAAACAGAGAAATCTAGAATGAGCGACATCTCTATATGACAAGTTTCTGCCAAAAGTCAATGGCACGAGGAAAAGGAGTGAAGGATTGCTGTACATTAAAAAAAGAGAGAGACTGAGGAGACTAAACAAATAAAATATTTGGATCTTCAATTGAACATATCAACTATAAAAAAGACATTTCTGAGATAATTAAAAACTTTGACATGAACTGGACATGAAACAAAGACACTATTGTTAATGTGTAGGTGAGATAATACCATTGCTATTTTGTAAGAAAAGGTCTGTATTTTTAGTATTAAAGTGTATATCCATGAGATTACATGCTATGCAATTTGCTTTAAAAATCTTCAGCAATAGAAAAAAAATAAATCCAATGTGGCAAAACCTTGATAATTATGGACTCTAAATGACAGCTGTGTATGGGGTTTCATTATACCATATCCCGTTTGCCATACTTCGGTAGTTGCAAAAATTTTATTAAAATTTTTAAAATTATTTATTCCCACTTAACTGTATACCTTAAATCTGTTGATCTATATTGTTCTGTAGTGGCATGAGTGGGTATCCCTATTTCATGAGCTATTGTCCTCTCACATTGTTGGCTTCCTGCAGTATTAATTTCCTCCAGGCTCTGTACCTCAGAGCTTATGTTCATTGATGCAACTCTTCCTTTTTTGAAATGTTCATTAATAAATGGTCTTCAGTCAGAAGCACATTAGTTCTGCTAATATAATTTGTATGCAATTTTACCCATTCCAAGATTTGCAGAAGCTAAGCATGTACTAACAAGGGAACAGGAACCATAATTGATCACATTTGCTTGGCCTTAGAGAGAAGGGCAGTGATCAGTCTTGGAAGACCGACTTAATGAATAGGAAATGATGGATGCCCTGCACTGTGATGCTTGCTGTAACTTCTCTGGGTACACTGAATGAAGGACACCATCTGCTGGGACATACAGATGGCATTATTACCTGGAAGTATTCGGTAGAGCTGCTGTCAGAGGAAGATCCTTTCTCCATTTCTATAAAAACTGCAGTTCTAGTTTATCCCTGTCATTTTCCCCCAA
This sequence comes from Lyroderma lyra, assembly GCA_004026885.1. Lineage (NCBI taxonomy): Eukaryota > Metazoa > Chordata > Mammalia > Chiroptera > Megadermatidae > Lyroderma > Lyroderma lyra. Next base: position 108,148 of record PVJL010004521.1, on the reverse strand, counting down.
AATTTAATAATGCTAATTCTAAGTTTGTGTATATTTTTCCCAGTGGTTAATTATAATCTTTTCCCTTTATTGTTTCATTTTCCAGTCTTAAAAAAAAAAGCAATTAACAAAATGGCTTAAAGGCTAAATGAGAGCAAATCTCATTTTCTTAGGAGACTCTGTCACTTTCTTATTTATAGTTATAATTCCTATCTTCAGAGAAAGGGAGGGAAGAGAAGGTGTTTTGATATTGAAATAATATCCTTCAAGGTACATTCCAAAGATGTTAAGTCGAGCAGAACTCCTCGATTTTTGTAGCATTCTCCAGATGCTGAATCCAGTTGCTTGATGTTTCTTGTTGCGTTTCTCACTCTATTCTACAGAGCAATTTTATTTACAGGTAATTTAAGCTTTGGATGAAGCTCTGGTTAATTCAGTTTCTGGATAAAGGAAGGAGTAATTCAACTTAAAGTTCACCATAGAATTTTAATCATAGTGGTGAGAAAGCAAGGCACAAACCTCATTTGTGATATAATGGGAAGAGAATTCAGTCTTAGATAAATGGTGCAGCTCCTAAAGTTGTGCTGTAAGCTGTACCAGCAGTAGAATAAAGGGCAGGATCAGAAATGCAGGAACTTGCAGACCTTCCCAATGATGCCATTTTCCCTCCGCTCCCGAGCACCCCACTCTATCTTCCTTTCTCCAGCCCCAACCAAATCATGAATTCTCCATCCCAGGTCTTGATCCTTATTTTTTAAATTAATTCATTTTCATTTAAATTTTAGTTACATTGTTATTTTACACTTTAAAATGTTTTATTATTTTTATGGAGGTATCATTTTGACATAGTAAGGTACAGACTTTGAATACACAGTTTGATGTTTTGACAAATGCATATACCTGCATATTCTATACCCCTATCATGATAATGGAATTTTCCATCAGCCTAGAAAGTTCCTTCTTGCCTCTTCCCAGGCTATCACTGCCTTGCAACACACACACACACACACACGCACACACACACACACACACTCTTCTGATTTCTATCAACCTAGATTAGTTTCATCTATTTCAGAATTTCACATAAATAGAGTAATAAAGAATATAATCTTTGAAGTCTGGCTGTCTGCTTCATCATATTTCTGAGCTTTGTCCATGTTGCTGTATAGTATTCCATTGAATAAATATACTTTAATTTATTCATTTATTTTCCAGTTCATGAATATTTGGGATGTTTCTAGTTTTTTACTATTATGAATAAAGTTGCTACAAACATCTTTGTATAAATCTTTTGGTAGACCATTTTTAAAAATTCCACCTAGAAATGGAATTGCTGTCTACTATAAGGTAGACTCCCTGTTAACCGGAATGCAAGCAACTGGCACTCTCAAGCAAGCAGCAAAAAATAAAATTAAAGAAATCCTACATTTATCTGGCATCTACTGATCCCTGTTAATACTGGTTAACTGAGAGTTTATTGTATATGTTTAAATGTATGAGAAACTGCTGAACAGTTTTCCAAAGGTTTATATCCATTTACATATACATCTAGCTAAGGAAGATACAGTAGTTCCTCTTTTCCAGATTATTCTTTCTGCAGTTTCGGTTACCAGCAGTCTACTGTGGTCCAAAATTATTAAATGGAAAATACCAGAAACCAACAATTTCTACGTTTTAAATTGATCTCCATTCTGAGTAGCGGCATGATGAAATCTCATGAATCCTGCTCCCTGCCCCCCGCACCCGGCCTGGGATGTGAATCAGCCCCTGGTCCAGCTTCTCCACACTGTTGACACTTCCTGCCCCTTAGCTACTTAGTCACCAGCTTCATTATTGACTGATCTGTGGTGGTATCGCAGTGCTTGTGTTCACATAACCCTTATTTTACTTAATAATGGCCTCAGAGGGCAAGGGTAGTGGCATGGGCAATTCGGATATGCCAAAGGAAAGCCATGAAGTGCTGTTTTTTCATGAAAATGTGCAATTTTTGACAATAAAATAAGGAAAAGAATCATTTGAGTTTCCTAAGATCTACAGTGAGAATGAGTCTTTTATCCATGAAACTGTGAAAAAGCACAAAGAAATGCATGCTAGTTTTTGTCACACCTCAAACTGGAAAAAGTTATGCCCCAGTGCATGATACATGCTTAGTTACACTGGAAAAGGCATTGAATTTGTGGGTGCAAGACAAGAAGAAAAAAGGTGTTTCAACTGATAGCAATGTGTTGCATCAGAAAGCATTGAGCCTCTATGAAGACTTTAACAGGGGCTCCCCTGAAAGGAGTGACACCAAGCCATTCACTACAAGCAAGGGGTGGTCACACAGGTTCAGGAATAGGTTTGGACTGAAAAATACAAAAATCACTGGTGAGGCCACATCTGCCAATGAACAAACTGCTGCCACATTTCCAGCAGAGTTTGAAGAGGTTGATTGATCAAAAAGGATACCATCCCGAGCAAGTCTTCAATTAATGAAACCGGGCTCTTTTGGAAGAAGATGCCCCAAAAGAACCTACATTCATGAAAGTGCAAAGGAGGCACCAGGGCATAAAACGTGGAAGGACAGATTAAACCTGGTAACATGTGGCAATGCTCAGGGCACGTGATAAAGCTAGGTGTAGTGTACAGAATGAAGAACGCACATGTTCTTCAAAACAAAACCAAAAATTATCTGCCCATTTTCTGGCAACATAATCTTTCGCGTGGACGGCAGCCATGTTGTTTATAGAATGGTCCCACCGATACATCACTGGAAGAAAGGTGAATAGAGTACAATTCAGATATTCTCAGAGAGAGGGCACAAACACATTCACCTAACTTGCATTAGAGTATATTGTTAAATTGTTTTATTTTATTATTAGTTATTATTGTAATCCCTTACTGTGCCTAATTTGAAAATTAAACTTTATCACAGGTATGTATGTAGAGGAAAAATACCATACGTAGGGTTCAGTACCACTTGTATCTTCTGGCATCTACTGGGGGTCTTGGAACGTACCTCCTACCCCCTCATTAATTAGGAGGGACCAGTGTAGTTTCAGTTGCTCCATCATTACCAGAACCTAGTGTAGTCAGCATTTTCATTTTAATTGTACCCATTCTAGTGGGTATGTGATGATACGTTATTGTGGTTTTAATTTGTATTTGCCTAATGACTAACTATTCTGACCACTTTTTGTGTTTACTGGCCTTTTTTTGTGCTTACTTACATATCTTTCCTTGCCAAATGTCTTTTCCAATCATTTGTCTACATTTTGATGAATCTTTATTATTGAGTTACATAAGTAATTTATTTTTCATCAAAACCCTTTGATATAGATTACACATAGATATAGATGATAGATATAGATACAGATATGTTTTCTGCCAGTCTCTGCCTGCCTATTTATTTTCTTAGTGACATATTTTGCTGAAATATAAGTTTTCTAAGTTTTTAATTTTGATGAAGTCCATTTTAACAGTTTTTTTCTTTTACATTTACTGCTTTCTTTGTATTGGCTAAAAAATCTTTGCCTCCCCAAAGACACAACAATAGTCTTCTATGTTTTCTTACAGATATTTTATAATTTTAGCTTTCATATTTGGGTTAGTGACTCATTTCAAATTAACTTTTGTATATGATTTGAGCTGGAATTCAAAACTTATTTTTCTCTAATTATTCAATTGTTTCAGAAACACATATGGACAAACTTAATATTACTTTTCTCTCCCTATTGAATTCCTCAGGCATCTTTAATGAAGATCAATTGACCACATAGCTGTAGGTTATTTCTGGACTATCCTGTCCCATTGATCCATTTGTCTATCCTTATGGCAATGTCATTCCTCCTTAATTACTAAAATTTATATTTATAGTAAGCTCTTTATATACCAATGGGGAAATATTTCCTAAATAGATTGTTGAATGGAAAAGAGTTTGCAGATCAATGATGTGTATAGCTTATTATAATTTTTCTGAAAATAAGAGAAAATATATGTTCATGTATGTTTGAATATGCATTAAAAACTCTGGAAGGATACAAAAGACACTAACAATGCTACTAACAGTAGTTACATATGGCAGGTGGAGGCAGAGGCATATGGTGACAGGGCAGGTGTGAAACGGAAATAGGAAGAATTCTCACTATATTTTTAAACAATTTGACTGTTATTCATTACTCAAAAATTTAATTAATTTTAAAGAAGAGTAAATAGTATGAAAAATATGTTATTTTCTCAGAATAGATAAAACTTTAAAGTGAAAATGCATTGGAATAATATTTTTAGGTCAAATTACATCATTTCAGGCCTTGGATTTTGTTAATATCTGATTTATTTATTATTAACAAATATTTGTTGAGTGCCTATTATGTGTCAAGCAATGTTTTAACCCCTAGAAGTGTATACGTGAACAAAGCTGGCATGTTCCTTATGTTTATGGTATGTACATTTTGCATGAGCTGAGATCTGACTGTTAAGACCGACCCAGAGGTGTGAAGGATTGAGGTGGCCTGGAGCAGGGAGTTTTCAGGCAGAGTGAACTGCAAAGGAAAAGGCCCTAAAGATGGAAATGGGTGAGGAGAAAGGTGAGGAAGGCAGGCGGGTGGCAGGGCATGGTGAGAGTGACGCAGGATGAAATTGTGAGGGTAGGCAGGTGCTCAGTCAATCAGTCAAGCAGAAGTTTACAGAAAATCATGAGGAATCTGGATTTTATTCTAAGTGCAATGGAAAGCTATTGAAGGCTATTGGAAAGTTACTGAAGGAGTGAAATGATCTGATCTATGTTAAAAACAAAAAATCTTTACTTTTGGGGAGGAGGAAATAGATTAAGTAGGAGTTGGCAATGAGAATGAAAGAAAATCAAGAATTATGTTGCATAAACTAAGAAAGAAAAGTGTTTGAAAAAGAAGTTCCAACTCGATTGTTCCAACTGAGGACAGAGATGTGTCCTCTAGGTTTAGGAATGTGAAGTCCAGTACGGTGTGATGTGAGCAATTTCTATGAAGTGGTGGGCACAGACGACAGCCTAGAATATGCTGACGAGTGATTCTCTATATGTTATATCCCTGTCCCCACCACACACACACACACACACACACACACACACACAAGTGAAGAAGAGGAGAAAAAAATTTTGACAATTCTTTCAAGTATTTTAGTAAAGCACTAAAAACAGAAATTGTGTGTGTCCAGAAGGGCATATCTCCATGTTGGTTTAACACATTTGGTACATATTAAAGATCCTTATAAGACACACTGTTTTATAACAAGGTGCTCTTAGTGTTTTCGTGACTAAATCCTCAAGAATAATTCAAAAAAAAGTTTATTTTGTATAATCTCACTGGAAATTTTCACTGAAATTTTAAACTGACTTCTAGCTATATGTTTGGAGTGTTGTATATTTCTCTAGCCTAACAGACCGTTCCAAAGTGTCCATAGATAATGACAGAACATCTCATATTCCTTCATGTGCCCTGCTTACCCACATCAGTTGTATTAACTGTCCTTGACTGGTCAAGCTGCATTGTTCATTGTGTCATAAGGAATTTTGTCCTGATCACTGATGCTCCCTCACTAAGTAGACACTAAATGGGTCTTGCCAAGTTTGATGCTAATATTCCCAACACAATATATAGAATATCACTAAGAAAACATTTTCAGTCAAATATATGGTTGTCATTTAAAGTGTGAGGGTTTTGTTTGGTTTGGGTTGGGGGGGCTATTACTTATAAAGATGATGCTATGTAAATTTAAATATTTTGTCACTCTTTGCTTATTCGCTATCTGTCACCTCTCTAAGAGACAAAGTTGAGCACAGAAAAATATTATTTTAGTGGAAGGTCACTTTGTCTTTTATAGTAGGTGCCACCTTCTCAAGCTGATTCTGGATATAAAGTTGGTTTTACAATAATCCAGAGCTTTCTAAACTGTATATTTGACCCTCTCTGTTTATATTGGCTGCTGATATGCTTGTGTGTTTAACTATTATGGAAAATTGTGAGTCGCTTTTTCCCCCAGTTCTACATATTTCACTTTATTTTCTCTTCTATCTTGAACTTATGAGTGTCCTCCCAGCGTTCTGCCCCTGAGGGAGCCTTCAGTTCCTGCCCACTTCTGTAGCCAAGATTGCAAGAAACTCAGTTGTAATCAGCAAACTGTCCTGCTACTAAAAGCTATTAGTGCTGATGTTGTTAATGACCAACCCTCTTGAATGTGGTGATTTAAGAGGTAGTTATTCCTTGTCTCTCCCAGGGGCCTTGTTCTTAAAATGAGATCCCTACACTGTTTACTCCTCTAACATAAAGGATGTTAACCACTACACACCACACTTCACATATCAGCACATTGAATTGAAATAATGGGAAGTTTAAAACATAACACCACATTTTAGTTATGAAGGTATAAAACCACCCACCCTGAAGAAACTTGGCACCCCTATATTTAGCCTAAGAATGTTGGATAACATCATTTACTCGGGAGTTAAAAATATTATTTTCTTCTGGGGATTAAAGGATGAGAGGAGTACAGTTAGATTTCTTTAGGAACTAAACACATTAGAAGTAACCTACAAAATCAATACCAATTACTTGCAAGCAAGGGCTGAAAAATCATTGAAGCTATAGAGTGTGCACATAGGTGAATGGTTCAAAACAAAGAAAATGGCATGGCTAAAAACTCTCATAAAATAGCAAAATAGCAAAGTTCTCTACCACTTTTTTTGACATTTTGATATTAATTCATAATATGCAACAATTGTTACACTCAAGAAGAAAACAATACAGCATCAAATAACTCAACATAAGGATATTTTACTGAATACCTGGCATGACTGAGGTTGTGTTGTCTTTCTAGTAAACATCAAGGCATCCTGAGGTGTGTGGGGAAGCCTTATCAACATAAACCAGCAAACCTTCCCATTCACTACTCAAGCTTTCTGCTTGCCAATATTATGTGTTAAGTGCTTCAAGATTGTATTTAGCAGATATTCTCTTGGAGCAGTTTGGTGAAGTCTTTAGAGGTTTAACAACATAGTCTCTCTTTTATTCAAAAGACTAAAATCATGTCTTTCGAATTCCTAGCATCCTCAAACTGTTTCAGATTGAAGAATAGAATTTTTTCCTTTCTTCTTGTCTTCCAATACTACAGAGAAGGGACACATGCCTGTTAAGACGCAGACATGAGAACCTAATCCCCTAGCCTGGTCATGATGAGGAAATCCTGAGAAATGATTAAGTCTCTCTCATTTGCTTGTGCAAATCCATGATCAATTTGTGTATGAGTGTGTGGGGGTGGACAGAGGGAGAAACCATAGTTTTTCCTCATAGTTTACAGCCCCACTTACCACATGAATGAGGCAATATGGAGATAGTGCCCATTATTCAGTCTCATGTTGGAAGAGTGTAGGGATGTACAGATCACCAACATGAATACCACAAAAGGTAACTACGGATCCTCTTGAACCCTTATTTTCCTGGACTTCCCATTTGCTGTCTCTGGGCATTGAATTACCATTTTAATACTTGAAATACTTGTCTGAAAACACCTTACACCAAAAAAGCCCCTTCTTACTAGCTTTTTTTTAATTGTAGAGCCTCTGATTAATATTTATAAGACAAGAGAAATAAATGGTTGGCCACATAATGTTTGAAAATGAAAGCTCTTGGTAATTGCTTGGAAGAGAACAGAAACAAAGAAAGTGTGTCACACAGTCCCATAATGGCCATCCTGCACTTTCCATAAAGGGAAAGGCAGACAGAGAGAAGAGCGTTTTGCTTAAGGTGAGCTCAGGAAGTGTCCAAATTAGCTAATTTTACAGTGTGTACAAAGCACTGGTAAGTTCACTTGCTGCAGATTGCACTAAAGGTGAAATGCGGCTTGAAGAGTCTAATATTTTCTGAATCTAATATTCACCTAATATTTTATGTTTTTAAAAAGCATTTGAAATATTTGGATTCAGTAGTTATATTTACTTTTATCTTTTGAAACAAAAGTAATTGTCATTTCCATTGCATATGTTCATTTGTTAAAAGAAAATCAAAGAAGGCATACAATACACATGTGTTTGTCACTATGGGCTTATGCAGTTTATAGATAGACCCTGCAGTCCTTTCGATGAGTGTTTCTAGTAGCATTATGTTGCTTGTTAATGGAGTATTGACCCAACAATTTATTGAGACAAGTCCTTCCGCTTTACTTGGCTGATGTGTTTCATATAATAATCACAGCTAACACTTCACAACTCAAATTAGTATAGTTGGGTAGAACTTCAAAGTTTATAATAAAGCTGTGAATAGAGTTATTATTTATTATAAGTGTGTTTTGAAAAGAGAAACTAGGACTATTTTCACTCCAGAATAAAATTCTGAAATGTGATAATAACAATTTTCAATAAAATTTAAAATGAACATCATATTTCTGGGACACAGACAGCAATAGAAATTGTACACTTCTATGTACAGACATATGCATCGTATTTTTAACAATGTATTTATCATCAGCTCAAAGGAGAAATTGCACATGTAAAAAAAAAAGAGGAGATGGCAGCTACTAAACAAGTGGCAGAGGTAAAGAATGCTCTGAGGGCATGGGCAGTAGGCATCTATCTCTGTGGACTACAGAGGCAAAGAAATGCTTTCTGGAGAGATGATGTTGAGGGAGGTATTGAAGGTGGGATGTAACATACAAGAAAAGTCTATCAAAGGCAAAGTTTTATCAATGATACCTCAAACGGCCATTTGGACTTCAGTTCTTGGTTTTTGTAGAAGAGAGGTAGAATAGCCTTTAGGCCAGATCATGGGGGAACAGTTTACCTTGAGCTAAGGAATTGCAGGCATTCTCCTATAAGCCAGGGAGTAGAAAGACATGGAAGGTTTATGAGCTGGAATATATTATATTGAATTCCACAAAGAACAATATGGCAGTCATGTGCAGGATACCTGCAGAGAAAGACCAAAGCCAAGAAAAACAAGAAAAGTTTTAACAGTAATAGGAAAGAATAAATTTAACTTTTTGCCTGAGATTTCTAATTCAAATAGTGAAAGGAATAAAAAAAGAAATTATAAGATCTAGTTCAAGAAAGATTTAAAATTTGCAAGTGATGTTATAATCCAGTAGCTTATCCAATTGTTAGGAATCCATAATTCTGATTCTGTAAAGGGAAAAATTCTAGAATTCTGCATTCCATTTGACATTAGTTTAAGATTTCCTTAAGTCTCAAACCAATCAATTTGATTGTGATCATGAATTTCCTTTTATTTTACAATTTAATATTGGCCAGAGAATGGAAACTAAAAGAACTCTAGCCCGTATTCTACATTGGATTCATAGACATAGCAAATTCAAACTGGATGACTCTAAAATAATCATCTGGTGTTTGTACTCCAAGGTTTTCTTCTAACATCTTATCAATGATATCAATGAGAGGTCAAACCCAAATCACTGACTGATATAACCAACAACCTTCTTCACCTGATGGAAAACTCTGGGGTGAATGGAAATTGCTTAGAATTTTTTCTAAAGTAAAATGTATAGGGAATAGATTTATGATATTCACATGGCAAAATTGGATAGACCATCCCATTACAGTAAAATTTAATGACTCCATTTGGTTCTTCCAACCATCATTACAGTCTTTTCAGGAAATAAGAAAGAATACCATTAAATGATACATTCTTTAAGTAAAAACTGAATAAATTTTAGGGGCTGAAGTCTTTGTCAGCCATAACTTCAGTAATTACTTCCTACTGATGAAAAATACCTTAGTGCCAAATGTTTTCTTCATGTGTGCCATCCTTGGTGGGGATGTGAAGGGAGCCAGGGCTTCTCAATCAACCTGACTTCCCTCTGAATCCTGCCAAGCCCTCCACAGCTGCGTGGCTTTGGCAACCCATTTAGCCCCTAGGAAAAATATTACCAAGTGTTTGTGTAAACTGTACATAATAAATGTAGCATGCTTAGCATAGAGCCTGGCACATAGTAGGTACTCAATAAATATTTGTCAAATAAATGAATATGTTATTCTAAATAGAATGGGCCACTAGATTTACTAAAGAAATTAGATTGTAAAACTTGTCACGTGCTAACCTCTGTGTATGTATTGGAGGAGGGAAGAGAGTGATTTGTAAAATGATTAAATACATTATTTATTTTTGGAAGTGTTTTCTCCCCAAGTTTTCGGTTAGGAATTTGGAGGTGTTAGATCCACAGGGGGAAAAATAGAATACATAGCTTCTATATTGCTGGCTGTACCCTCACAGAACCCAAGGAAGTAAAGAGAAGATTAATAAGAAAGGATGAGAGAAAATCTCTGGGGAAATTGCTGATGAGTTGTCTTCCAGGCCAAGGCAAGTAACCAAAGACCTCCTTGGATTAAACCTATCATTTATTTAATTGAAGAGAAAGAATATTTCTATTGCTGGAAAGTAAAGGGGATGGGAAAGATTTCAGAAAGTACTTGTCCTGTGATTCTTACAGTTTCAGATGTGAGCTATACTTTCAAGACAGGTTATCCATACGTGGCGGGGAGAAGGGATTCACTTGATAGAAAAAAAAATTGTTTTTGACTTAGGTCATCAATGAATGAGGAAGGAAAGTTGAAAGAAAGGGAAATGGGTGAATATGTACTGTACGTTTTTCAGACATGCAGTTGTGTCTTCTAGGTACTGCACTGGGAGCGTAGATATATTCTAGAGCTTTGCTCACTAATACTCACTTTCTGCAGAGTCACACTCACTGCACAGCCAGGTCATCAAAACCCAAGGTTAACACAAATTTTAGGAAGCAGATAAAACTGGATTCAAGTCCAGGTTACCTTGTGTCCTAGCTAAATGGGCTTAGACATTCATTTAATATCTCTAAACTTCAATTTCCTCATTTGTAAAATGAGCCTCATAGAGATGACTGAAAGAATTATGGATTACTGTTTTCTTCCAAATAATTACACACACACACACACACACACACACACAGAGGAGAGAGAGAGAGAGAGAGAGAGAGAGAGAGACCTCCCATTTTAATTGGGATGATTCTTAAAATCAGTGCTATGTTCACTTTGGAAGGGAAGTGGCATATAAAATGATGGCCATCATACAATAAATGGAATTTTAATTTGATGAAATATGTATAGGTAATAAAAGCAAAGTGCTCATTACAACATCTGGGAAATAACGAGCAAAAAAGCAAGTGGTTTTGGGGTGATCTCATTCTGCTGTTGTTATGCTGTGCTGCCCACACACAAAGAGGGTCCTTCTGCTTACAAATGCCCAGGGACACCCCAGCTCCGATGAGTGGTGTCTGGAGCACACTTTGTGAACGAGTAATTGAAATCTTAAATGTCCTAGTTTCTCTTTCTCTAATCATCTAGTATCATAATCTTTTAATGTAAAAAATACAATAAAATAGCGGGTTCCCTGGTGTTGTAGTGGCTAGGCTTCAGCTCTCTCAATGAGGCAGCCTGGGTTCAATTCCCAGCCAGGGAACTACTCAAAAAAAATTTTTTAATCAAATAAATAAATAAAATAAAGCCACTTCATAAGTACCAAGCATCTGTCATGTGCTCAGCACTCTACTAGGCACAAGTTTTTATTATTTTTTCAATATGACTTTGATATGATTTAATTTCACCACTACCAATAATACCATATGGCAAGTTCCCCATTTTCTCTAAAACAATATACTGAGACTTCAGTGTGTCCAAGTGACCTAACTCTATGCTGAATTTTTCTCAAGATTTCTTCAGGACATCAGGACATACTGGAGAATTTTTTCAGGTGGCCCTCTACCAACTGGGTATGAAATTGGATCAGCTAGAGGCAAGAACAGATGGGGTTGGACAGCAGATGGAAAGATCCTGTTTAGGGTATGCAGAATCACTCAGGCAAAATCAATCATGCCACAGGAGTTAGTTTCAGGCTGGTTAAAGAAAATGAACTGAAGTAAACAACTAAATTTCTGGGAAATTTATAAGGTTCACACTTTAGAAATAGTCTTAAGTGTCCATGAGACAGATGAGCTAATGATGCTGAATTAGGAGTCTTAAAATCATGTTTGTCAATGATAACAGTTCCTTTGATTTGGTGCTTATTATGTGCCAGGCACTTTACCCACATGCCTCATTCAATTACCACAAAAAAACCCATGAGATAGGCATTTTCTCCACTTTACAAGTGCTGAAACTGAAGCAATATGTATACTGATCAAGGCCGCACAATTCTAGGTAACAGAGCCAGGATTGGAACTTGTCTGTTTGACTCGGAAGCCCACACAAGTCATTACAGCCATTCTACTATACTGTCTTCCAGTGTTAAATGATATGTATGCAAGAAAAATTAGAAAAGCAAACGGTTAATTTGCAGGAATCCTAAAGTTCTTTCCACAGTAACAATTAGAACAGGCCTGCAACAGTCTAAATGATGCCTGGGGCACCTGGACTGAAAGCTGGTGGGAAGTACAGAGCAGCTGCCGTAGCCAATGGCCCCCACTGAATGCAGACCACACACAGGGCCAGGTGAGTCACATGGACTAACTCCCTGTAGAGGTCCTATGTCTGTCTTCCCTTTAGAAATCTCCTAGAACCCTGGTGCCACACCGATCCAGAAGTGGACTGCCATGGAAACCTTGGGCAAAAATAGTCCCAGGTACCCATTCTAGACAAATCACTCTACGTAGGGCATTTGACAAATGTGTGGTTCTGAAGTGGTGCGTGACTTGGGGTACCCACTGTCTTCAGAACTGTAGATGAGCCATAAAGAAGAAATATTCACTTCAGCCCAAATGTTCACCCTGTTCTAATTTTGGAGAAGGATTGGGAAATAGAAGGGAGTCATTAATTGGTGGTCTTCTATTTGTCAAGCACTGGGCAGACCATATAATTGTTTGGAGGGAAGAAAAGACAAGGCCAAGCAACAGATGGGAACATATCTGCTGGGCACCCTGCTCTTTATGCATTATTTCATTTCATATAATGTTCTCTCTTATTAGGAAGTTCCTGATAACTGCTGAGCTATGTTTTCTGCTCAGGCAAATGTTCAAGAAGCAAGTACTGGTTATGGATAAGCAGAACATAAGCCCATTTCCTGAAAAAAACTACAGACATGACTAGTACTTAAGGAAGTAAATTTCTTTCTCCAACTTACTTCCCTCAAACAAAACCATATTTTGCCATTTCCATTACCACAGCCTTGCTCTCCATACGTAAGAGATATCACAGAAATCTCTGAGCCCCCAAGAAGGTAGAGAATTCTTTACTGACAATGAGATGCAGCTAGTGTCTGATAGTATGAAAAGAATAAATGTCTATTGGATACAAACATGAATTAAAGCCTTAGGTACTATGTATTATACACATTAAATTAATAATCATCAGTAATTAACTGATTGCTTTCAAAATTATGAGGCTGTGAATATATAAGGTATAAGTTTCAATTTAAGAAAAAAATATCTTAGCAATCTACCATTATGCTTCTATTTTGTGATAACGAACTATACCTTGAAAATACATATATACTGAAGAAATAGAACTTAAAAATTTGTAATGCACAATTTTTCACATTGAAATATTTCTGTCTCCTAACTTCCACATTGGATGTGTGTTAGATTCAGTGGCATCTTACAGTCACTTTCAGCCAAGTGGTAGTTGTGATATAGTAAGCATTGCCTGTATACATGTAAACATTAAAATCTGCAGGGTACTCGTCAGCATTTTGCAAGAAAATTCCAGAGAGCATAATGGAGCACTCTTATTCTTCCTAGGAGCCAACTGTTTGGGGAGGGGATAGGTGAGATGGTGCATTAGATATGTTTAACAATATTTTGGAAGCAAAAATAATAATAAAAGTCTAGCTCTGTGTCATTGCAAAGTGGCTTAAAAGCCCAGCACCAAAACATTTTCATTGATTAATAGAGTTGTTTAAGAAATAGGGTATGACCTTTTCTTTTGACAGCATAGAAATGTTTATTTTAAAACTTGTTATATATATATATATTTTAAAGGACTTTATTGACTCAGTAAAAATGTGATTCAAAGAGTCAAAGTGAAGAAAGTTTCAGAAATATCTTAACCAATTTATCCTGCTTATTTTTGTTTTTATGTAAAGCAATAAATTATTTTTAAAAACTATATAGAATCAAATCAAAAAGAGTTCTTCAGTAAATATAAAATGTATTTTAATAAGTATATTTTTAATTTTTAAATAAGTATAAATAAGTTCTTTCAATAAACATAAAAATTTTAAGTGATAAAATGTATTGGCATAGTATATTTAGTGATATTTTCCTTAGTTTATTCATAAAACAAGTATAATTGCTGCATCATAGATACAATGAAATGTAGTACATAAAAAGAGGTGGGAGTACCCTGGTGGTGTGGTGGCTAGGCTTCGGCGCTGTCAGCGCTGGGTTTGATTCCCAGCCAGGGAACTACCCACGTTAAAAAAAAAAAGATGCAGAACATTAGGAGATAGTCTATAAATCCAGAGAGATGTAACACAGTAGAAATCAGTGTCAACGTGGAAGTTAGGAGACAGGGATTCTTGGCTTGATTTGAGTGGCTGAGTGACCTTGAGCAAGTCACTTAGTCTCTCTGGACTTTATTCGTGAAACAAGGAGCTGTGCTAGGTGGTTTCTGGGGAAGAAAATCGACATCTGAAGACAGCTGAATCAGGAAAATAAAACCTACTCTAGATATTCCAAGGAGGAAGGGACTTAATGTAAGGCATTAACTGCTTATAAAACTGATGGAAGAGCTGGAATAACAGGTCAAGGCAGACCACTGCTACCTCTTAGCTTCTCCACTGGCAGCTAAGGAATTGGACACCACTTTTGTCCCTGAAGTCAGGAATTGCACAACTGCCTGCAGCCTCCATAGGAGAACTTCTAGAAGCTACAACCAGACTTTAGCTATTCCAAAATCTACACATCTACAGACCGCTGTTCACACATGTACTTCTTTTCCACCTTTCAAATCTCACACCGAGCTTCTCGCTGGTAGGATCTAAAACGGAACTCTGCTGACAGGGGTGCCTCACACTGCCAGTCTTTGTGCTGTGGGGAGAGCGTAGAGGGAGGCAGGCATGGTGCTGAGTGCCATAGACAGATACCTGGCACAGGAGGTAGAGGTTCATGCTAGTGCAGGTAAGCGAGAAGCAAGGGACTACATGAAGACACAGAGAAGTCATGAAGAGGAAGGTCTCCGTCTGAACGATGCTTCGAATGAAAAGTTGAAAGATTGGATATGGATCACATTTTTCTTTCATGTTAGCAGGTTAATATATCTGTAAATCAAGTCTCTTTACCTCTTTTGGTGACTACAATGTTCTTTTTTCCCTGGCTTTCGTGTAACTGGGAACAATACACATGCCCCCTCGTAGTGCAAGAATAATGATTTGCTGGCAGAAACTCTGTGAATCAGCCTTTGCATTGAACATGTTATATTGTTTGGGAACCCAGCTATATTTTTTCATAACTGCTTCAAGAGTAATTTTCATTTAGAGCTAGGTGGAACAAATTCCTGCTGCTGGCTAAATCTTCCTTTTCTTTCTTTTTTTTTTATGAAGAGTCTTTGAAAAGGCACAATTGCTTTTTTGTACTTTTCTGTGATGCATTTTGTATTGGGGGATCTATGAAAGAAGTCATCTAAAAATGCATTGAGTGTTGTAAAAACACCCGCCTAATTCTACCAGAATTCAACTTTTTAATAGTTGTCCTTCTTCTCCCTTTATGTCTCTTTTTCAATTATTTCTTTCCCTTTGGCACACTGCCAGATGAATGTTTATGGGTCTTTCACGGACACCTACAATGCCTGAAAGGCTCTACCTTCCACCTTTGAGATCCTCATTAAGCACCAGGAAAGTCTGATGACAGCATGATCTTAAACACCGGATATAGAAGAGAATCACTTTCACTAGAAAGCCTAACAGTACCAGTAGTTGAATTCTAACTACTTTTCACAATAGATAAATATAACAGACATCACTCACATCCTATTTTGTGTCTGTATATGTTAGTTATATCAGACCTTGGCTAATGATAACACTGTCATGTTAGTAAGGGTTTTAACTTATCTTAACAACATCTTTGTGTTGTTATGTTTATCTTAAACTCTCCAGAGGTGTTTGGTTTCATTATGATTCAGCTGAATCAGGAACTTTTTTTCTCTGTTTCTCATACCTTCTTCTAACCAACTAACATTTCTTTAACTGCAAGTGTCCTCTAATATGGATTAAAAAAGGCATGTCCAGATACCATACTATTTCATTCCCCAATGAAATAGTCTCCTATAAAAATATCTGTCTCTATGCAAGGATTTGGTAAGCCATAGGCTATAGCTGACCAACTGAAGAGTAGGAATCTAGCTACAGAGGTCAAGGGGGACCCTGCCACCTTTCTCATTGACCTGGAGGAGAAGGTGCAGATATTTTAAAGCAGGAGAACCAGAGGCCAGAAAGTCATCCTAGATAAGAAAAAGTGAACAGATTCATGAATAGTCATGACATAAGAGATCCATAGAAAATCTGTTTAGAGGTGTCATATGCAGGGTCCAGCAGAAGTAATGCTCCTTTTTAAGTAGTAGACTGTAAATGAAAATGTTGTCCTAGTAACCTTAGTAAACATTGTGTTCTAGGTTTTATGAACATGTGTTTATAAAAAGGGGCATTATTTGTGCCAGATCCTGTATGCCAGAGATCAAGAGTGAGGAAATGAAGGTCACCAGAGTTAAGTGCCACATGGCACATAGTGGCCCAACCAGGATGAGACGTACCTGGTAACCAGTCTAACGCTGGCGTCCCTGTAGCAGCCATTCTCCTTAGTGGTGGTTCCAGGGATGGGGAGAATTTATATGAATATTGAAAGAAAATACCGCACTAACTCACAAGTCCAGTAATTCATTTAAAATCAACCTTATGTTAATTGCTTGAATTGCATCTCCCAAAACAATAAGCCACAGTCTTAAAGCCTGGTTCCTGTGAATTTAACCTTACTTGGCAATCAGGTTTTTGCAGATCTTGGGGTCACATCTTTCTTGATTTAGATGGCTGGCATCCTGATTAAGAGAAAGGAGGGAGAGACCTGACACAGAGAAGAAGGCTGTGTCATGACCCATGTGAAGGAGGCACAGATTGAAGTCCTCACAAGCCGAAGACTGTAAGAGCCACCAGAAGCTCAGAGATTCAGAGAACATTTTCTCCAGAGTCTTCAGAGGGAGCGTGGCCCTGCTGACACCACAATTTCCAAATTCTAGCCTCCAGGGCTGTGAGAAAGTACACTTCCATTGCTCTAAGTCACCGAGGTTAAGATGATTTGTTATTTTAACCTAGAAAGCTAGTACAATTATAAAATATTGCAATTTAACAAGCAATTTGGGAAGATGATTTAATTGTTCCAATGGTTATTTTTTGTTTATTTTAACAAATTATACCTCAAATGACATTAGTTTCATATTTGAAGTGCTACCCTGAATGTTAGCTTAAAGTCCTAAACATTAAAGATTACTTAAAAGGCCCCGCCCACATTCCCCAGTACCCTCCCAGCCTTCCCCTCTCTCCAGAATTTCAGCCACACAGGTCTCCTCTCAGTTCCTAGAACATGC
Organism: Lyroderma lyra; assembly: GCA_004026885.1. Lineage (NCBI taxonomy): Eukaryota > Metazoa > Chordata > Mammalia > Chiroptera > Megadermatidae > Lyroderma > Lyroderma lyra. The sequence goes on along the minus strand of PVJL010004521.1, from coordinate 90,606 downwards.
CAGAGACTCCCCACTCACACTCTGGTGGCTGCTCCTCTCCAGCCAGTTACAGCCCTGCCCCAGTCTGAAATCTGCTCCTTAAGTCTTACTCTCTAGGAAGCCCCTGCAGAATCTTTAAATTAGATGAGCAGCACATTCCTGCCCCTGCTATGGTCTCCCAACACCTTCCCCACTCTTCCTAGTCATCATCACTGCGTGTAATTCTGCACCTATGACATGACTCCATTATTCGTTTTTCCCACTAGACTGTAGCTCCATGAGGGCAGGCACCGGGTTGTGCTCATCGTTATACCCTGGTTACCAGCATTGTCCTGGTGTTTAGCAGATACTCATAAATAAGTGAGTAGTGATATTTAGCCTTGGCTGAAGCTGTGGTGTGTATTTTTACTTCATCTTATACTTTAAGCAATCTACCATCTACACTTATAGCTGGCCTGTTTTCAACAGGTAACATTGAAACTGTATGAAAATTAGTAACATTGTCATAACTTCAAAATTAATTTATTTTAGTAAAGTCTTAAATTTTCCTCTATGAATCTTTAAATAGGCAAAAGTTCTGCTCGGACATAAAGGCATTTTATAAATAACTTAACAAAGCTAAAAGGGACTCAAATCTTTTACAACCATTTCACCTTGCCATTGACTTTCATGGATAGGCCAATTCGCCCTCATTATCTTTATTTATTTGCATAATCAATAAACAATTGTTAGTCACCTAATAGATTTCAGGGAAGAAAAGAAGATAACAAGAACAGTAACTACAGCATGAGTTGTGGCAGTGGGTCCACGGGGTGGTAAATAAAAGACTGTAGAGGTGAATCAGACCAAGTGGTGTTACAGGAATATTCCCAGAGTAGTAATTTTTGAGCCGAGTCTTAAATGAAGAGTAAGAGAAAGTGGGTAGAGACATAAAGGTTGGTCTAGGATGGGATTTCTCCTCGGCATTTTGGACAGGATAATTCTTTGTCTTGAGGGGCTTTGCTGTGTGTTTTAATACGTTATCAACGTCTCTGGCCTCTCTGTTCATGAAATCCAGTGTGACAGCCAATGTCTTCTGACATTGTTAGATATCCCCAGGGACGTAGCACCCCCAGCCCAAGCTGAGAACCACTTGCCTGGGGCACAGGAGACAGCCTATCTAACGGTAGGGAGTATCTAAGTTACTACAAGCATTTCCATATAACCATTGCAAAAAGGGCTTAGCTAGCTAGTGGAAAGAGATTGAGGAAGAAAGTAGGACAGGGGTGTTACACAAAGTGGTTATGGGTATTAAGCTAAGGCGTTTGGAACTTCATCCTAAAAGGTCTCCTGAGAAACTGAAGGATTTTAAGCTAGAGAGAGATATAGCTAATTTGTGTTTAAGAAAAAGCATTCTGGTCATAATGTAAAGGATGAATTGAATGGAGATCAGATGATGGCTCTAGTCCAGGAAAGAAGTGATGAGTGAGGATAGAAAGGAATGAAAAGATGAAAGAGTCATTCAGATCAAATCTCTAGGATTTCATTCCACAATGGCATCTAGATGCTTGCTTGGATGATCAGGAAGTAGTATTGTAAATGTGCTCCAATATCAGTTGGAAATCAATGACTTTATGAGAAAAACTACCCGAGGCTTGAACTCAGAAAAATTATTTGTAAAAATTTTTAAGTGTAATCTAGGTGAACTCATGGTAGAATAAATAAAAATAGCACTACCTGAGGCTTCAAATTCAATTAGCCATTCAGCAAAGATTCCTCAAGCAAATTGTCAAAAAACATACTAGTTTAAAAGTAATCAATACAATAAAAAACCTTAGTAAATGTCCATCCCTCAACTCCCCTCAAGCAATGTCTTTTGCCTCAAGCAAGTGAGGCAAAGAGGTAAATTGAAGAATTGAAGACATTTTTCTTGCCCGATTGTCCAGAAAATTGTCTCATTTCTTTGCTTTATTTTCTGAGCAAAGTTGTATGTTTGGATATTTTTAAATAGCTGGATCTTTGAGAATACTGAGAGAAATAATTATCAACAAATAATTTTAACATTCAGCAGAACTTCTGTTTTTCATTCAGCTATTTGTCAGCACGTATATGGGGCATGTCCTTCACATAAGAACTGAGCAGATGAAATTTCATAAGCAACTGCTGTGAAGGAAGAACAACACTGAGATCTCAGTCATGAAGAGACTTCCCAGCTAGCAAGTGCTGTACAATATACAAAGGCAATTAACAGTTCAGGGCAGACCATGATAACTTCCATAGACAGCGCTTTGCAGCAAGTTCTGTGCTCCCTATTTCACAAAGCTCTGAACATTTCTAGCTCTTGGACACAAGAAGCACAGGTTATTCAGTCACTGCTCGAGGATTTGAATGGTTGGTTCTAGAAAATGTGGGCTGAGCTCATGGCAATTGCTTTAGCTAAAAGCCATTATGAAGCTAAGTTGACTAAAAGTATTCCCTGTATTTAACCATATGTCATCATCGAGGTTTTGAGTAGGAAATTATTTGAGCAAGTTTCAAATGGGGATAATTCAAATTGAAGTAAGAATGTTTCAAATCATCTGAAATTTTGAATGAATACAAAAAAATGTATTTATGCATAAATAAATGAGAGATAAATGGAATTTTTATATGTTGATAAATTATTTTTCTTCAATGACAGCATTACAAAATAGAACTCACTTATCCATATAATCACATGTACTTTTTAAAAATCCTTAAAATCACTAAATATCACACATTTAACAACACGAATTATTTTAAATCATAAACCAAACTGTTATTCAGAAATTAAAAATTATAATACATAGTTCTCGTTGGTATAATTTGCCAGTAATTCCTTATTATTACTAAAAAGAAACATTTATTTTCCACTTCACATGTGCCATGTACTGCGTGTGGTGTTTTACATGCACATAGCTCATTTACTCTTCACAACCACAGAGGTCAATAAATGATTACTCCTATTTTACAGAGAATGAACTTAACATAGAGGTGGGGTATCCAAACTCTTGGCTTCCCTGGGCCACACTGGAAGAATTGTCTTGGGCCACACATAAAATACACTAATGATAGTTGATGAGCTAAAACAAGGTCTATGAATAATTTTTGTAATGTTCTAAGGAAGTTTACAAATTTGTGTTGGGTCACATTCAAAGCCATCCTGGGCTGTAGGGTGGACAAGCTTGACATAGAGGGAAAATAATTTGCCAAGATCATACAGCTAGTAAGTGGCAATTCTATAATTAGAGAACATTTTCCCTATATTCCATGAGTAACAGAACAAACACAAGCAATTAATCTCACCGATTGAATAAAATTTTGATAAAGATCATTTTGATAAAGACAACGTGTTACAGATGCATAAGATATAGTACAACCAGTTCTCAGATGGAAGAGGGCAATCTAAGTGATAACACAGAATGCTGTATGTACATTTCTATATTAATGGCAGTGTTACTTTTAATTTAATAATTGCTATAACTATACTCAGCTCTGAGAACAAAGAGAATAGTTTTAGCAATTTTAAAAGTTTTTGTATTTATATTTAAATATTTCAGTCCCATTTTAAATAGGTTTTTCTACTGCAAGTTTGGCCTATCTGAATTCTGAAAATCATTTGAGCTTCAAACTTTATTTAGTGGTAAGAAAAAACATAACTGAATAATTTTCTGAAATGATTCCAAGTAATAGAGAGAAACGTTAAGTACCAAGGGATGAAAATTTATAGAATTTAAGGATTTGTGATTCATACACAACACACTAAACCTTTAAATGAATAACTGTATTGTTGCCAGTTTAGAAGGAATTTTCATTTTTGTTTATGTTTTTTGAAATAATACAATTAGAGTCAAAAAAGCTTTAAACATCTCTATATTGGAGACTGTGAATCACGTTAGCCATGATAGGCTCCAGCTAAATCTCCTGAAAAGTATATTAAATCAGGATGATAACTGTTCAGTAAAATTTTTCCTCAATGTGTAGTAAATATGATTGATTTAGTATATCACTGAGATTCTATTGAAAAAATGGCATGAAACAGCAACATTCTGTTGCTATTTTATAATTTACATTTTTGTAAACTGACCATTAGCATAACATAGTCATAACATTATGACAATCTGCACGAATGAAAGTATCTCAAAGCCTATATTACTTTTTCGTCAAGTAAACAACCATTTGTTTCAATAAACACAATTATGAATGTTAATATACTAACCAATTGAGCAATTTGATTTTTCAACATTGGTGTTTATGTTTTGCTCCATCTTACAGAATAAAATTTTTCTGTATTATTTCAAAAATTTGTTAGGATATTTTGAAAAATTATGACATCTTGATCTATGAGTGATGTACCAACATCATTAGATGGAGCAAAACATATAGCCATACTTCTTTTGCTAGAATTCTTAATGTTGACTCAAAACAAAATTTCAGATACATCAAAATTAAAATTTTAAAACTCTAATATTGAGATTGAGTAGCCTATATATGGCTTTCTTATGGATCAGTATATTTTTGCTGAGACTTTGACTTGCTTTTAATTGATTTCATGCATGTTCGTAATTGTTCATTAAAGCACTTTTAGAATGGCCGCTTGAAAATCTTCAGCAGATAGCTCTGTCATCCTAGCATTGACATCTATTTCTTTATTTTTTAACCATTTTTTTATTTTTCAATTACAGTTGACATTTAATATTATTTTATATTAATTATATAAAAGTATACCAATGTCTCAACACTATATACAGCAGAGTGTTGAGACATTTATATAATTTACAAAATGATCCCCCTGATAAGACTAGTACCCATCTGACACCATACATAGTTATTACAATATTACTCTGCTGCCCATTATTCCCTATGCTGTTCTTTATATCCCTGTGACTATTCTGTAACTACCAATTGTACTTTGGCATCTATTGATTTTCTTTTTATTCATTCAGTTTGAGATCTTTCTGGTTTTTGGTATAGTGCATAATTTTTTATTGAAACATAGACATTTTGGCTATTATGTTATAACATAATGGATTTGCTGCTGTCATCTCTCTACTTCTACTTTTTGTTTCCTTCTTCACCTCCCCCCAACCCCTTAGTTTAAAGTTCAAGTGGGACTAGGAAAAAAATAAAATGTTGGCTCACAGATGGAGCATTGTGCTTCATGTGTCACATTTAAATTCCCTGGGAAGAAAGGACTTGTCATTAAAGTGCCTTTATGAGTCACAGATGGTAGTAAGGCTGCGCTGTTCCTCACCTTTCCCTTCCATGCATTGGCTACTAATGTCACTTACTTTCTTAAGTACCTAAGCATCACCACCACTTTCCAAGACTGTCACACTGCTTATATTCAATCATAACTCACTAGTGAAGATTATTTGGGAGGAGGCAACTGCGAATTAGGAATCACCAAAGTACTATTTTAAAAGGAACACAGGTGTATTGACTTCAATTGTAGGCTTAATTCAAAATCATGGCCAAACTGCTACCAAGGAAATGTCTTAAAAGGCCTATTTTAAAACATAGAGCCAACCCATTTGCAGGAATTAATGTGCTTTAAATCCTTAACAGTAGCTTGTTTTTCTTAACTAGATAAACCACTGCTTTTAAAATCCTGTTTATTTATTCCTCTAGGCAAATCTCAAGTAAATTTCAATCCAACTCTTCTCTGAATTTTCACAAATTCTAAAGTAGTAGAATCCAAATTAGAAGATTGAAAATACATGATATTTCTGTTTAAAGAGTATAAATTAAGCTGCTTTAACTGTGAGCACTAGAATCTGGTTGGGCACATTTGTTCCAGGATCTGAAATCTAATATGATTATTTTCTGGATGATGCATTTGCCATAAAATTTAACAGACTATATTTGCTGTTGGTTTGAGTTGATGGTTTATAAATACCATGCCTTAGCTCTTGGAATATTTCTTTCTTTTTCTTATTTATGGCTAATTCGGACTTTCTTTGATTAAGCATCTTGTTGTATAAAGTGCTTCCTAGTACCAAAGACTCACTGTAACCTTCACATTTTAACATAATATTACTGAACATGATGATGCTTAAAAGTGATTGAGAATTGCAAAGTGTGTCTCAGAGTAATACAATGTAAGACTATGGAAGCTATTAATACATTCAGAAAACCTAAGACAATCTTTTAAAAAAAATTGGCTCCCTGTTTTACAAATGGCTTGGAGCAAATGGAAAAATCAAAGGTAGTTTAGATCAATTACACACACTGTGCAAGATGTTTATGTGTTGATAGCTTGTATCCATCCCCTGAAGATCAATTTGTCTGTTTTACTGGCTAATTCTCATATTTATGATTCATAAAATACAAATGTGCTTCCTGTTGCTGAGGAAAAGGAGTATGGGTAGAAAAGACTTGCCCTTATTTCACCTTGAAGCATAACTGTATAAGCTCTCTGTGCAATGAAATAGTAAATTGATTGAAAATGAAAATTGCTTGTTTTTGAAAGCAGAGGCAGTATTGCATTTTTGAACTTTATAAGGATTTAGAGGTTGATAATTCATCATATCCCTTTGTACTAGGCTGACCAGATATCCCATTGCAAACGTGACAGAAAACAGTGGTACTGTCTCATTTCAAACAGTACATCTGGTCAGCCTAGTCTCACTGGGCTAAATTTAAGATGTCAGTAGGCTGACCATACGTACCATTTGAAACAGGACAGTACTGTAGTTTTCCGTCCCGTTTAAAATGGGACGTCTGGTCAGCCTACTTGTGCTCTGAGTGCTGAAACCAAATGAAAAAGAGACCAAGGATCAAATAGAAATTAAAACATTGACTGTATTTCTTTAGGGTGATAGCCCTTTCAAGTCTTGTCTTCTCATAGGACACATAAAGTGATCATGGCACTAACTGCATACCAACAACATTTAGAAAATATAAAAATCCCCAGCTTCTCCTGCAATGATGTTTTGAAGGCCAGGTACATAGAATGATCTAGACAGCATGATCCAATAGTCCAGTATGGGAGCCGCTAGCCACCTATAAATCTTGAGAACTCAATATGGGTTATTGTGAAAAAAAGAATTAAATTTTTATTTTATATTTTAATCAATTTAAATTTAAAAATTGATACTCAGTTCATTTATTTGAAGACTTTTAAGTCTATTGGAAACAGTGGGCATGGGATGTAACTTTTCAATTGTAAATTGTGTGGAATCTAAGTATTAGTTATTTCTCATTATAATGAAGGGACCAAATTGAAATATGCTCTAACTGTAAAATACACACAAGATTTCAAAGACATAATACAAAAAAGGAATGTTAAGTAGCCCATTAATATTATTTACATATTATTAATAATAATATTAATATTATTATTGATTACATGTTAAAATAATAATTATTGGGGACATATGAGATTACATAAAATGTTAAATTAAAAAATTAATTTTTTAATTCATCTGTTTCTCTTTACTTTTTTAATGTGACTACCATAGAATTTTAAATTACATGTGAGGCTTATATCATATTTTTATTAGACATACTCTATTAGAGTGTGATGTAGACCTATACTCTAGTTGGCAGGTAAAAGTCCTGTTGAAAAGGAGAATGAATTTAAAACCAGTAGGGAGAAGAGACAATATGGCTTTTGGCTTCCCTGGAGACTTCCCTGGGGCTAGGTCATTTTGTGTTCCTGCATTTTGTGTTCCATGAACCTGAACTTCATGGAAGAACTCTTCCATCAAAAGTTACTTATGCTGGGGAGTTCCCTGGTGGTGTAGCGGCTTAAGGCTTCAGCGCTGGCACTGTCAGTGCTGCGGCCTGGGTTCGATTCCCAGCCAGGGAGCTGCCCACATACCAAAAAGCAAAAAAAAAGAAAAAAAAAAAAAAAGTTACTTATGCTGCCAGGTATCTGTTGCATCCAAAACTGAAGACTTCAAAGCTCTGATTGGCATCTTTGCTTGATGCTTCTTCCTTGGTACCTGCTTCCTTAAAGCTTTGAACTCCTCTAGACTTTGATTAGCATTAACTATTCAAATTGCAATATAAAAATCCCCCTTTACCATCCATTCTCCTATATAGCATGACATGGCTTTTCTGGAAAGACAATGTATAAAATAATGAAACATCTGCAAATGCCCAGTCCCCCAAAAATCATACACTCACAGTCTGGTGGAGACGATGTAAAACGCTGAGACTCCAGTGTTTGAAAAGAAGCTCTGCTCATGTTGATTTGAACATGTCCCTTTTCTAACAAAGGCCTTGCCCTTTCCACATGGACCATGAAGCCTTCACACTAGTGAAACTGCATGTCCAGTCTAAATTCTCTGAGACAAGCTTTCCTGATCTAATAAAGAATTGTTTTCTGTGCCCTGTATCCAATCTCTACTTGATAGTTCGCAGTCCAGGAAACCACTGGACCACAAAGCTAAGTGCTTTTTCTTGCTAAATCCTGGCATAACCTGGTACTTTGCTCAGTCCTTCAAACAGCCCACCCTGATGCCTCCTGTTCAGCTGTAGTTCTTAACCTTGACTGCATATTGGAATCACCAGAACAGACTTTAACAAAAAAATGAGGCCCAGAACCCAGGCCAGACTAACTCCATAAGCCTCTTAGCTGCTGAGGGGAACTTGGCCAGAGGACTCACTGATGGTTTAAGATATTTGTCAGCAGTCTTTATCTTGGTTAATTTACTTAAATTCTGCAGTTAAAATAAAATTATGCAAAGATAAAAAGTAATGTTTCCTGTATTTCTTACATAAATTAATGTGAACAGTTACTTTTTAAATATATGCGATTATTACATTTGGTTCTGTGTAAGATCCATGTTAGTGTTATTATTTTACTATGTTTGAAATTCAGTCTTAAAATGGATTCTCTCTAATCTCCTTTAAGATTAAAACATTCAGGTATCTAAATATCACATTATTTAGACAACATATTTCAATGCTGTTTGCAAAAGTTTTCAGATGTTATGAACTTAATTTGAAAATTTTTTGCACTTTTATAAAGTTAGCATAAATGTGACACTAAATTTGTACCAGTCATATTATCAAAAGGAACCAGATGGCTATTAGGACTAGTTTATTGAGTAGAGCTGGTTTTACAGGATCAGAATTTGCCAGACAATAAATGGCCAAGAACTTGAGCTCATGGGAAGAAGTTCTGCTTTCAGTTGATGCTTGATGTTGAGAGCAGAGATCATAATAATTGACATGGATATTTGCCTTTAAGAAACAAAGTCCACCTATCATTTAGAAGCTGAAGTGCATAAATGAAACTTTGACACAATGTAATAAAACTTCAATATAGTAAAACCAGACAGAGCACTAGTCAATTCAGTGAATCCTTAATATGACTGAACATCTCTCATACAAATTACATTCAAACAACAGTGATTTGTGTCCACTGTAGACAGTCATTGTGCCTATTATTAACATTGAAGTCATGTGACTCACAGAAAGAAAATGGACAACATTGATTCCCTTCAGAGATGGGGTAGTCTCCGAAATCTTTCCAATTCTAACCCACAGTATGATATTTTTAAAAATCAACTTTGCACTCACTTCTGACGCAGGTATGTTGATTTGGATGTGGTATTGCAGTATTGTTTTCAAGGATGAAGAATAGACATTAATCTAAATGAAAATACTTCCAAAATGGAAATGAGAGCTTTTTAGTGTTGATGCTTTTGTTTTCCTAGAGCAGAAGAGCTGCACTGAGAAGAAAACTGGGCATTATTAAAATGTTTTATTAACAAGTTTCTGGATATAGAGAGAGGTTAAATTGCATCCCCCTAAAAAAGATATGTTGAATCCCTTTGAACCTGTGAATTGTGACTTATCAAAAATTGCTGATGTCATCAAGTTATGTTGAGGTCACACTGGAGTAGGGTGGGCCCTAATCCAATGGCTGGTGTTCTTATAATAAGTGGGAAATATGGACACAGGCACTCCAGGAGAACAGCATGTGATGACAAAGGCAGTGAATAGAGTCAGGCCTCTAAAGGCAAGGAGCACCAAGAATACTGGCACCACCAGAAGCTGAGAAATGCAAGGAAAGAGTCTCCTCTGGAGCCTTCAGGAAACAAGCAGGGCCATGTTGACCTTGACTTCAGACTTCTAGACTCCAAAACCATGAGAGAATAAACTTTCGTTGTTTTAAACCACCAAGTTCATGGTAATTTGTTAGAGCAACACTAGCAAAATACTACATAGGGTTACATCCAAACTCTTCTTACCTCTTCGAAAACTAAATTTCCATCCATAAGGAGTATAAAATAAAATGTAAATTTACAAATTACTCAGAATGCCCTCTTACTTTTTAGAATCCAGTGTTTATAAATGCTGAAGATTAATTTTTAAACTACGTGTTACCAAGAAGTAGGCAAGTTTCTGCATTAACAGTACATAGCTCTGTAACAATTAGCCATCTGCTTATAACACTATTAGGGATCAATAGCATCTCAATGGAAGCAGGGAAAGCAACTGAAATATTATGTCTGCCAAGTTCTAGTTGTTCATTGTCTCATATAGTAATTTGTTGTCTCATGAGATCACTAAGGAGAGAAAAAATCATGCCATGCTACAAAATAAACTTTGTAAAGGAAGTAGTTTAATAGCAAATTAATGATGTGCTAACAAGATCAAGAATGATTAAAAACATACAGTCACCATTTCTGCAGTGCAGCCAACAATGCAAGTTTGGAAGTTTTCTCATAAGAAGGTAATATTTATTTTCTCCAGGGAGCTATTTGTAAAACACATTGTAGACTATTCTAAGATGACTTTACTCAGTGCCAATTAAAGAAATATTACTAGAGTTTAGATATCATTATCTTGCCGTCTTTCTTGATATCATTGTTAATAATGGATAAACTCCACATCAAGCTTGTCCAACCCACAGCCCGCAGGCCACATGCAGCCCAGAAAAGCTTTGAATGCAGCCCAACACAAATCCATAAACTTTCTTAAAGCATTATGAAAACCATGCACTAACCTTTTGTTTAGCTCAGTAGCTATCATTAATGTTAGTGTATTTTATGTGTGGCCCAAGATGATTTTTCTCCTTCCAATGTGGTCCAGGGAAGCCAGAAGGTTGGACACTCCTGCTATGGTAAAGTCTAAAGTCCTTCAATCTCATCTCTTGGCTTGATGATTGTATTAACAAAGTGTGCTAATACAATGGGATGTATTATCAAGAATAAAATAACTTTAAATAAAGAAAATTCATGAAAAGTAAAGGTAGATTGAAAACATTGTCTATAGTGTTAGTTATTATTGTTCTTTAAGAAATAAATCCTGCATTAGATAATAAAGGTCTTGCTTATCTCGTAAATATGTATACTATATACTATATATTATACACTATGTAATATATTAAGTACATACATGGGTTCAGAAAGTATCCAGTCATGTAACATGAAAAATAGAGGCATTTATGGCTGGATTTTTTCCAGACAACCTTCATATATTAAAAATACATATTTGTTATATATAAAAAACTGGCTTTGTTTTTAAATCACCATAGATGGCTTTAATATTCTAAAACCTTTCATAAAATCTTATGGTTCATATATTCCACTTGAATTAAAATCCTATATTGTTATCTCAAGAATCAAACTATCTTTAAGATGATAACAAAATTTCAAGTGACAACTTCAAATGAGAGATGGTGATCCATCGTTTGCTTTCTTGTATATTTCACCCAGGCAGAAAAGACTGATCATAACTTGTTTTCACTAGTTTGTTAATATGAACTCATCCTTAAAGTTACCGTAAGTACCATCTTTGTATATTTTCAACCAGATTTTTTCTGTTTATGATAAGGACTTGCACCTCATCTAACCAGATTAACACTCTCCTGAAAGGAAAAACTAAGTTTTTAACTTAGGACAGATAAGTTTCTGTCAAAGCAGGGACAACAAATATGATTCCTGGGAACCTAGACCAATGCTTTCCCAATGCAATGATGATTGTTGAGTCATTAGCCCACACCTAGGCAGATATGCACCTATTTTGCATGAAGCACTATATTAGATGTTATAAAGGGTGCAGAAATAAAGGTCCAGCTCATTCCTATAAATGTTTATAGCATAAAAAGACAGAGAAATTATGCATAAGTGAATACAAATAAGATTCTAAATAAATCTCCATAATTATTTACTTAGGCATTCGACAAATCTACTAAGTGCCTACCACATGCCAACTTTGTCCTCAAGTCTGATGGTATAAATTGAGCAAAATTTAGACAGTCATCAACCTCATAGAGTTTGAAATGCAATTAGGAGAACAAGACAATGAAACCAGCAACTACATTATAAAATTATAAGTACAATGAGAGATGAATTCCCAGATACTAAGAGAGGTCATAGCTGGGACACCTAGCCTAATCTAAAGGGTCCAGAAGAAATTTCACAGAAGTGGCATGTAAGTTAACACATGAGGATAGAAGTTAGCCAATATGGAATTTTGTAGTAATGCTGATATAACCTAAACACAAGTGAGAAACTCTTCCAGCAAGCCAATTAAAAGCAACTTTAGAAATTGGCACCATCCATTTTCTTACCCACCATCAAAAAAGATTTTACTTGGTAAACCATGGGTTACAAAGGCCTGATGCATAACTGTGATTATTACAGTAGATTTCAAATGGAACTAGGGTAACTTGGAAACAAGAAAGTTACCTGAATCAAGAAATTAGATAAGTTTCATGAAATCAAAATGGAATCTTAATCAAGACTTCCCATAGAGAAGTATTTACTTTTGACATACATGTATCCTACCATACCTCACCCTCCTTTATAGTATTTCAATATGAGCACCAATTCCAGTAATACAAATCTCTACTCATTTGTGTCAATTTCAACCATACTCCCAGTATTCCTATTTAGCTTGTCCCGTATGCAAGGTAACTGAAGAATGGCTATCTAAAGTCACACTTGCTATAACATGCATCTTTCGTCCCCACAATAATGCATACTAACAATTCACAATTTGTTTTTATTTCCTACCATACAGTTCTTTATCGAATCTGTCTGATTAAAGAGGGGAGTTGAGAGTATTACATGAGAACTTCCTAGAAATGGAGTACTTTAGCTTCAAATCTTTATAACTGAGCCTCCCTTCACATTAGAACTCAGCTGGACCATGGTTCAGTAAAAAATTGTTAATTAAGTATCTCTGGAACCACTCTTTGATTTAATGAAAGAAAAATATATTATAATGTTTTAATAGTGTAAAAAGATATTGTCATTAATGCTGAAGTAAGTGAATTTTTAAATATGTGTGTATATATATACAGAAGGTGCCAAAAATTTTATACACATTTTAAGAAAGGAAAAAATTATATTAAAATTCTAATACTCAATGTATACTGATAACAAAAGATGAGTACAAGCCACATTTGACTTCTGCAATTACAAGAGGTGCTCAAAGTGGTTATCATCAGCGTTCAGACACTTCTGATTACAGTGAACTACTGCTTGAGCAACATTGACCTAAGTGTCCACTTGTATCACTACAGATGCCACTTCAATTTCTTTCCAAAGTACTACCAATATAGCTGGTTTTTTATGACATACCACACCCTTAAAGGTTCCCCATCGGTAGAAGTCAAGGGGTGTTAAGTCAGGAGAATGTGGGAGAAACTCACCTGTACCTCTTTGTCCTATCCATTTTCCTGACAAATGGTCTTGTGCTCCTCAAATGACAACCGTGCTTTGCCATTCTCTTTGACTGTCCTGCCTGTCACATGATGACCCTAACATTCATTTGATTAATGCCATCTTTTGAGCAAACAGCATACTGCACATTGCTACTGTAATTTGATTCAACTTCTAAAAGTAATACATAAATAACATCTCTTAAAATGTGTATACATTTCTTTGGCACCCTAGGATATAGTATCACCATCATTTGGAGTGTTTTTCAAACCATTGTCTGTATACATACCTCTAGGAATTCAAATTCATGTTTACAACATTCATGACACTAAATAGTCCAGTGATGATAGAAACTGATTTCCAGAGATATTATCTGAGAAGTTTGCCAATTATAAGAAAACCGGGTATTTTTCCCTTTCAATGCAGCCACTTTACCAGTTCTCTTAAAAGGTAAAAATTTACAGAAAGGATGAAACCTTTTAATAACCTCCTCCCACAGTAATCTCGGAGTGGTTTACTAGTGTGTGACACAGGGCATTACTGTTTTGTTCCCACATAAGCATTACATTTTCAAAATGAAAACAAGTCTATTAAAGTACACATCAAATGAACAAAGTAGGATGAGAATGTAAGATTTGATCATGAGGTCTTATTTTCACATTAGGTCCAAAACAGTGTAAATTTAGAGGGGGAAAAATGGTTTAAGAATATGATAAAATGAAAAAACTCCAGGTCAACAATAATATGTTAAAAGAATGAAAATTTCAAATTCAATCTGGAGGGACATGCAAGTCTCCCTAAATAATGACTGCAGTTATGGTTTCCTTTTCTGGTCATCTTGTTTGAGGACAGAGACTGCAATGATGAAAAACAGTTTGAGGAAAATGACTTTGTGCAAAGGATACACTGATCTAACCCAGTTTCATACTGGCTTAACATTTAGCCTAGACTATATTATATCTTTTCAGTTTACCTATTTTAATTATTATGACCTTTTAATTTTCAAATTATCCAATAAACATTTATTAAGAATTTAACCTGTGCTAAGTACTCTATTAGTACCAAAGGAAGCATTAAATACAAATCACAACAATACTATTAGATAGGCATCACTATTACCCCTGTTTAATAGATGGGGAAACTCAGGCAAAGGCATGTTAGATCTCAGGGTCCACAGCTAGTAAACAGCAAAACTTACGTGTTAGTTCAGGTCTTCCAAGAAGCAGATGCCAAGACAAGGTTAGATGTGCAAAGGGATTATGGTGCTTGCCTGGGAGCAAAAAGAGGGTGAAGGAGATGGAGGAGGCTGGGACCATGAAATAAATCTGACTTTCTAGAGAAAAGAAGGGAGGCAGAAAGGCTAGGTAGGGAAATTCTTAGACTGCAGTGCAGTCCTAGGACTTCATAGCAAGGCTAATGGAGAGACGCTGGTCTTGTAGGAAGGTCTGCCTGAGTATTCCTCCTACACCCAGCATGGAAAGGGAGGCCCAGACACTAATGAGGTGGTGGCTTCATCAATCAGTTATATCCGCTGCATCAGGAGAGTTGAGGAGCCATTTCATTGATGCCACAGCTGGAACCCCCAACCCTAAAATCTTATGCAAGAAAGCATATGCTCAAACATTATGCCACAGTGAGCTTTATACTCAGAATACAATCAGAAAATGCAAATCTTTACATGTAGCAACTTCTATTCTTATACGTAAATTCTTTCCATTCTTGGAGTCCACTTCTGTTTATATCAGAAGTAGAATATCCAAGGCAAACATTACATTTCTCTTCCACGAAAATAGATAGAAGTCACCTATGCTGTAAAATGGAATATGAGGAGGATGGGATCCCCATATGTCTTCCCCCATGATGCACCACATCCTTGGAGGGAAGAGGAGACAGATTCTGGATCACTCCCCTGTCCTGAGGATGGGGTTTCTTTCATAAGACTCCTTCTTTGCATAGAGCTAACTGAACATCTCCTGTCCCAGAACTTACCATATTTTGTTGTGTATAATGCATACTTTTTAGCCCAAATTTATGAAGGAAAAATAAGGATACACATTATACATTATTAGTATTAATTCTATATCTATATAAATATTTTTAATTCTTTTACTTATGATTATGAGTTAAAAGTGTAACTCTAGAAATCAGTAATGATATCAGTATGCCAAATAGTATACCCTGAAATAAGATACTCAGATTTTTCTTTATATAAAAAAAATTTTATACATAAAATTTCTTGTACCTTGCACCTGTTCTCATGTTTTGTAATTATTTGTTACATAAAATTTTTTGTACCATAATGTATGTTAAAAAATAAATGCTAAAATTCCTTTATATAAATACCTAAATATAAACAAATAAAATTTCAAATTAAAAAATTAAAAGATTTTTTTCCCTGAAAGTTTGGGTCAAAAACATGTGTGTGTATGGGAGTGCATTATGCACAACAAAATATGGTATGACTTGATTCTGGACAAGAAAGTAAGAAGTCTTTCCAGCCCAGCCTTACTTTCAGTTGTGCTTAGCAAAGAGGATGCTTGCAGCAATTATGACCCCTGAACCATGCATGAACACAGGGTAAAAATCATCACCTTCCAACCACATGATCTCTTTGTAAATAGTTGTGATCATCTTTTGTAAAGTAAATCACACTCATTAAAAGGGAAAAGACCATGGAAATGTTTTGGATACCTATGGAAATTTTTTCTAGACATTTTAATTATGTTTTTTTTAAAATTAAGGTATAACCAACATATAATACTACATTAGTTTCTGCACAACATAATGATTCAATACTCATATATACTGCAAAACAATCACCACAATGTCTAGTTAACACTTATCATCTGACACACAGTTACAAAATCTTTTTCTTGTGATGAGAACTTTTAAGATTTAGTCTCTTAGCAACTTTCAAATATGCAATACAGTATTGTTTATTATAGTCACCATGCTGTACATTAGATCACCAGGACTTAGTTATTTTACAACTGGAGTTTGTACCTTTTGACCCCCTTCACCCATTTTGACCACCACTTCACCCTACCCCCTCCTCTGGCAGCCACCAATCAGTTCTTTGTATGTATAGTTTGAGTTTTGTTTTTTTTAAGTGGGGTGGGAGTTTGGTTTTTTAAATCAGATTCCACATGTAAGTGAGATAACGTGATATTTGTCTCTATCTAACTTACTTTACTTAGCATAATGCCCTCCAGTTCATCCATGTTGTTACAAATAGCAAGATTGCATTCTTTTTATGGCTGAGTAGTATTCCATGTGTGCGTACACACATAAAACACACACACACACACACACACACACACACACACCACATTTTTTATCCATTCATCCATTGATGTACACAGAGGATGTTTTTATATTCTTGGCTATTGTAAATATGCTACAATGAACATAGAGGAGTACATATATATTTTCAAGTCAGTGATTTTGTTTTCTTAGTGTAAATACTCAGAAATGGAATTGCTGGATTATAATGTAATTCTATTTTTAATATTTTGAGAAATTTTCATAGGGTTTTCCATAGTGGCTACATCAATTTACATTCCCACCTACACTGCATGAGAGTTCCTTTTTCTTCACATCCTCACTAACATTTGTTATTTCTTGTCTTTTTGATACTAGACATCCTAACAGGTGTGAGGTGTTGCTACATTGTGGTTTTGATTTGCATTTTCCTGATGATTAGTGACATGAAACATCTTTTCATGTACTTGTTGGCCATCTGTATGTCTTTTTTGGAAAAATCTCTATTTAGATCTTCTGCCCATTTTTGTTGTTATTATTGTTGGATTGCTTTTTGTTTTGGTGTGTGCATGTTGTTATTTTATTTTGTTTCGCTATTGAGTTACATAAGTCCTTAATGTATTTTGGATATTAACCCCTTATTTAGTAAGTTGTCTATTCATTTTGTTGATGGTTTCCTTTGCTGTACAGAAGCTTTTTAGTTTGATGTATTATTATTTGTTTACTTTTTCCCTGTTGCCTTTGTTTTTTATGTCAAATCTGAAAAGCATAGCCAGCACCTATGTCCAGGAGCTTATTACCTATGTTTTCTTTTAGGAGTTTTATGGTTCAAGTCTTATGTTCAAATCTTTAATTTTCAGTTCATTTTTGTATATGGTATAAGATAGTATTTTAGTTTCATTCTTTGCATGTGAATTCTGGTTTTCACAACACCATTTATTGAAGAGACAGTCCTTTTCCCATTGAATATTTTTGGCACCTTTACCATAAATTAATTTCATTCTTTGCATGTAATTGTCCAGTTTTCTCAACACTTTATTAAAAGACTGTCCTTTTCCCATTGAATATTCATGGCTCCTTTGTCATAAAGCCTGAATACATGGCATAGGTTTGTTTCTGGGCTCTTTATTCTTTTCTATTTAGTAGTGTATCTTGTTTTGTTTTGTTTTGTTCTGTTCTGTTTTTGCCTATACTATGCTGTTTGATTTCTATAGCTATGTAATATAGTTTGAAATCAAGTAGCATGATACCTACAGGATTGTTCTTTTTTGTCAAGATTGCTTTGGCTATTCAGGATCTTCTGTGGTTCCATACAAATTTTAGAATTGTGTGTTCTATTTCTGTGAAAAATACCATTGGAATTTTGAGAGTGATTGCATTAAGTCTTTAAATTGCTTTGGGGTAGAATTAACATTTTAACAATGTTAATTCTTCCAATTCATGAGCATGGAATATCTTTCCATTTATCGGTATCTTCTTCAATTTCTTTCATCAGTGTCTTATAGTTTTCAGTGTACAGGTTTTTCACTTCCTCTGCTAAATTTATTCCTAGATAGTTTATTCTTTTTGATGCAGTTGTAAATAGAATTGTTTTCTTAATTTTTCTTTCTGATAGTTCATTATTGGTGTATAAAAATACAACAGGTTTTTTATATTGATTTATATCCTGCAACTTTATTGAATTTGTTTATTAGTTCTGACAATTTTTGTAGTCTTATGTTTTTTTTTTGTTTTGGTTTTGTTATTTGCATTAGAGGAAAAATGTCAGTGAGATCAAGTGACTTAATCTACAGTCTTGCAAGGGGAGGCAGGATTTGAATTAAGTCTCTCAGACCCGAAGGTCATATTCTTTCTCTTACATCGTCCTGTACACCAGACATCTATTGTGCTTGGGCTTTATGAGATACTTTTTCATGTACCATTGCATTTGAACCATCATATTAATTTTCACTTTACAGTCAAGCATTCTGGGACTTAGAGAAGTTGAGTAATAGAAGGTCTCTTGGTTCTTTCCTCCCCACTAGCTCATCTGACATACCTCCCTCTTCTTCCTCACACCTGAAGTTATTTCAACAGGTTATCAACTGCTCACTGCAGTATGCAGACTTTCCTTTCTTCAGTCATTCTTCTCCATTCTTGTTTTGCCTCTTCGCTCATTCAGTCTTCATTCTTCAGTTTATCTCTATCATATTACTCTTCTAAAGCTCACTTGTGCTTTTTGTCAGCAATCCCTTGCCTTGAACCTAAGGGAATTCATAACAAAGTATCATAGGTATTTACTTAACCAAACCTCCACAGACCAACACTTGCCACACCTGCTTCAGCAGTCTTTGTCTTTATCCTCTGAGTTCTGGTGTCTCTTCTGCAGTACTGGATTTCTTGCTTGGATTGGAGCAAATATCTTAACATATCCCTGTGTGGGGGTTTTGTTTTTTGTTTGTTTGTTCTGAATTTTTAAATTCTTTTACTGACACAAGCTAGTGACGGAGCCAGAAAGAGAACCCATTCCTGCTTTGCCCACCCTATACTCTTTTACTATCACAAATGCCCCATGGAGATACAAAAAAATGTCCCACTCTGTGTGTTCCAATTTATTAAATTATATAAGGCATTACTTTGGCTCTTTCAGAATATTTCTGTTTCTGATGCTATCGTACCACAAATTATCTGGACTTTGTCAAGTATCCACTTACCAGATACAACTTTGTAATTCTTATTCTTAGCTAGTGATTGCAATTTTGAAGCCCACAGCACCAATTGCAAGGAAAATGTAAGTCTTAGATTATTAATCGGAAAACTACTGGAATGAATGAAAATAAATATTATTTAATTTATGTTTACATTTTGTCTTCCTTATTAATTGTGAAGCACATTTACCTTTATCTAGAGATCTAAAGATTCACCAATTTTGATTCTAAGGGTGGAGGGCAGGTTTTATGATCAACTCTTTTAGTAGATAAATGTCATAATGGGTACCCGGGAGGAATTTTGGTATTTTGGCGGCAATATTTCTACTTCAAATTGGTCATGCATTCCTCTTCACAAAATTACGTACAAAGGAGAGAAAAATAAATCTTGATTCAATATATTAGTTATATTTTGATTGTTCGTATAGTCTGTTCTTTAAATTCCAAATATAAGTGCATTCATATAATATTTGTCTTTCTCAGTCTGACTTATTTCACTTAGCATGATAACTTCTAGTTTCATCCATGTTGTTGCGAAAAGTAAGATTTTATTCTTGTTTATGGCTTAGTAATACTCCATTGTGTAAATGTACCACAGCTTCTCTATCCAATCATTTATTGATGAGCATTTAGGTTGTTTCCATACCTTGGCTATTGTGAATAATGCTGCAATATGCACAGGAGTGCATATATTTTCTTAAATTAGTGTTTTGGATTTCTTTGGATAAATACCCAGTAGTGGAATTGCTGGATCATAAGGTAGTTTCATTTTTAATTTTTTGAGGAACCTCTATAATGTTTTCCATAGTGGCTGGATGAATTTGCAGTGCCACCAACAGTACACAAGTGTTCCCTATTCTTTACATCCTTTCCAAAACTTTTGGTTGATTTATTTGTGATAGCCATTCTGATAGGAGTGAAGTGGTACTTCATTGTGGGTTTGATTTGCATTTCTCTGAAAATATTCTTGGACACAGATAATAGTTTAGTAGTTGCCAGAGGGAAAGGGGGAGGGGTGTGGGGAATGAGAAAGGGGGTTTCAAACATATGGTGATGGAAAGAGAACTGACTCTGGGTGATGAACACATAACACAACACATACATAATGTATTGTAGACTTGTACACCTGGAACCTATGTAATTTTAAAAACCAATGTCACTCTAATAAATTTACTTTAAAAAATTAAACAAAACAACCTCAGGATAACAGGGTTGGAAGAAGAGGCAGAGCACTCTACAGAGTGCATACTCAAACAAATAGTAGACGAGAATTTTCCAAACCTATGGAAAGGTGTGGAACTCCAAATTCAAGAAGAAAACAGGTCCCCTCGATACCTGGATCCTAGCAGATCTTCTCCAAGACACATAGTACTGAAGATGTCAAAAACCAAAGACAAAGACACAATTCTCAAGGTAGCTAGAGAAGAAAGAACTATAAACTTTAGAGGTAAACTCATCAAGCTGGCATCAGATTTCTCAGCAGAAATTCTACAAGCCAGAAGAAAGTGGAATCAAATATTCAAAAACTTCCAGCCAAGAATAAATTATCCAGCAAAATTACCCTTCAGATCTAAAGGTGGAATAAAGACCTTCTCAGACACACAGAAGCTGAGGGAATTCACCAGCATGAAATGGGCACTTCAAAAAATACTGAAGGAGGCTCTTTGACCTGAAACAAAACATTAGAATAAATGGAATAGAGTTGGGACAACAAAAAAGAAAAAAAAATTGAAAAAATACATTAAAAAAGGAAATAATGGTCAAAGGAAATCCTCATATATCAATCATCAATCTAAATATTAATGAACTGAACTCACCAATAAAAAGACTCAGAGTAGCAGACTGGATTAAAAAACAAAACCCATCCATATGCTGTCTCCAAGAGACACACCTCAGGGATATTGACAAACACAGACTCAGAGTGAAAGGATGGGAAACAATACTCCAAGCAAATGGTAACCAGAGAAAAGCAGGAGTTGCCATACCGATATCTGATGAAATAAACTTCAGGTAAAAAAGATAACAAGGGACAAAAATGGGCACTACATGGCAATAAAAGGCACAATGCAACAAAAAGAAGACTTGACACTAATTAAGATACGTGCTCCCAATTAGGAAACACCAAAATATATAAATGAACTACTAGCAGATTTGAAGGAGAAACTGGCAAAAGTACAATCACTGTGGGAGACCTAAACATCCTGTTAACAGCCATGGACAGATGATCCAAACAGAAAATAAATAAGGAAATATCAGCTCTAAACAACACATTACAGCAACTGGACATAATTGACATTTACAGAACACTTAATCCAGCAAAAAAAGACTATACCTTCATTTCTAGTGCACATGGAACATTCTCAAGGATAGACCACATGCTAGGACACAAAAGTAGCCTCAGCAAATTCAAGAAGATTACCAAGTGTATTCTCAGACCACAAAGCTCTGAAGCTGGCGATCACCTGGAAAAGGAGTACAAAAAAAAAATCACATATGCATGGAGATTAAACAACATCTTATTTAAAAATGACTGGATAAAAGAACAAATAAAAGATAAGATTAAAATATATATAGAAACTAATGACATTGAAGATATAACATATCAAAATTATTGGGACACAGCGAAAGCAGCAATAAGGGAAATTTGTATCATTACAGGCTTAAGAAACAATAGAAATCACAAGTAAACACCCTAATATCCCATCTTAAAGAACTAGAAAAAGAAGAACAAACAAAAACCAAAGTCAGCAGAAGGGAAGAAATAATAAAAAATAAAGCAGAGCTGAACGAATTCAAGAACAGAAAGACAATAGGAAAAATTAATGCTACAAAGAGCTGGTTCTTTGAGAAAGTCAACAAAATTGACAAACCCCTGGCTAGACTAACCAAAGGGCAAAAGGAAAGGATACACATATCCAAAATTAGAAGTGAAAAGGAAGAAATTAACACTGAAATACAAAGGATTATAAGAAAATATTATGAAGGGCTTTATGCCACTAAATTTAATAACCTAGAAGAAATGGACAAGTTCCTACAAACCTATAGCCTACTTATACTAAATCAAGAAGAATTGGATAATCTAAATAGACCAATCCATAGCAAAGAGATTGAAATGACTAGCCATAATCTCCCTAAAGGCAAAAGCCCTGGACCAGATGGTCTCACCAATGAGTTCTACCAAACATTCAAAGAAGAATTAATGCCAATCTTCCCCAGACTCTTCCAAAAAATTGAAGAGGAAGCAATACTTCCTAACTTATTCTGTGAGGCCAACATTACCCTAATACCAAAGCCTGGTAAAGACAACATAAAAAAGAAAACAGTAGATCAATATCTCTGATAAACACAGATGCCAAAATTCTAAACAAAATATTAGCAAATAGAATATAACAATGCATCAAAAAGATCATACATCACGATCAAGTGGGATTCATCCCAGAGGCACAAGGATGGTCCAACATATGAAAATCAATCAATGTGTTACACCACATAAACAAAATAAAGATAAAAAGACCATATGATTATATAAATTGATGCACAAAAAGTATTTGACATGATACAACATCCATTTATGATCAAAACACTGAATAAAATGGGTATAGAAGCAAAGTATCTAAGCATAATAAAGGCCGTATATGACAAACCCTCAGCCAATATCATACTGAATGAGGAAAAGCTGAAGCCCATTCCCCTAAAATCAGGAACAAGATAGGGATGCCCCCTGTCACCACTGCTATTCAATATAGTACTGGAAGTTCTAGCCAGAGCAATCAGGCAAGAGAAATGAATAAAAGGTATCCAAATTGGGAGAGAAGAGGTCAAATTGTCATTATTTACAGATAACATGATCCTTTACATAAAAAATTCCAAGGACTCCACCAGAAAACTATTGGAAACAATAAATGAATACAGTAATGTTGCAAGATACAAAATCAACATACAGGAATCAACAGCATTCCTATATACAAACAATCTTCAGAAAAAGAAATGAGAGAGTCAATACTTCTTGTTATTGCAACAAAAAGAATGAAATACCTGGAAATTAACTTAACAAAGACTGACAGATTTATACAGAGAAAACTATAAGACACTTTTAAAAAAAATTGAAGAAGACACAAAGAAATGGAAAGATATTCTGTGTTCATGGACAGGAAGACTTAACATTGTTAAAATGGCCATATTACCCAAAGCAATTTACAGATTTGATGCAATTCCCATCAAATTCCACAATCATACTTTCACAAAATAGATTTTAAAATTATCAGACTTGCACGGAACCATGAAAGACATCGAATTGCCAAGGCAGTACTACATAAAAAGATTAAGGCTGGTGGTATTACCTCCCCAATTTCAATTTATACTACAAAGCATCAATAATCAAAACAGCTTGGTTTTGGCATAAAAACAAACCAATGGAACAGAATTGAAAACCCAGAAATAAATCCAAAAATTTATGGACAAATAATTTTTGATAAAGTAGCAAAAAATATGCAATGGGGAAAAGAAAGCCTCTTCAGTAGATGGTGCTGGGAAAACTGGAAAAACACATGCAAAAGAATGGATCTAAGCTGCGAACTCTCACCATATACTAAAATTAACACAAAATGGATTAAAGACCTCCATCTAAGACCCAAATCAATAAACTATATAGAAGAAAACATTGGTACTAAACTTATAGCCCTAGGGCTCAAGAAAGACTTCATGAACTTGACCTCAAAGGGAAGTAAAAGCAAAAGTAAATGAATTGGATTATATCAAATTAAACAGCTTCTGCACAGCAAAAGAAACCATCAACAAAACAAAAAGACAGCCAACTGAATGGGAGAAAATATTTGCAGACAATGCATTTGATAGGGGTCTAATATCTAAAATATATAAAGAACTAATATGACTTAACAAAAAACAACCCAATTAAAAAGTGGGCACAGGATCTAAACAGACGCTTTTCCCATGAAGAAATACAAATGGCCAGCAGACTTATGAAAAAATGCTCATCCTCATTAGCTATCAGGGAAATGCAAATCAAAACCACAATGAGATACCACCTCACATCTGTGAGAATGGCTGTTATCAACAAGACAAGGAATAACAAGTGCTGGAGAAGGTGTGGAGGAAAAGGAACTCTCGCACACTGCTGGTGGGAGTGCAAACTGGTACAACCACTGTGGAAGGCAGTGTGGAGGTTCCTCAGAAAATTGGGAATGGAGTTACCATATGACCTAGCAATCACCCTTCTGGGGATCTACCCAAAAAAACTTGAAAGCCTTTGTCCGCAAAGACTTATATACCCCAATGTTCATCGCAGCCCTTTTCACAGTTGCCAAGACATGGAAACAACCAAAGTACCCTGTGACAGATGACTGGATAAAGAAGCTGCGGTACATATACACAATGGAATATTACTCAGCTATAAGAAAAGATGAAATACTGCCATTTGTGACAAAATGGATGGACCTAGATATCATCCTGCTAAACGAAATAAGCCAGACAGAAAAAACCAAGAACCGTATGACTTCACTCATATGCAGAATATAAAACTGAAAGCAACAATGAATAAACAAACAAAGAAACAAAAAAGGTTATGGACACAATCAATAGTTTAAGGGTTATTTGGGGGGATAGGAGAAGGGGGTGGGAGAAGAAAGACGGAGTGGGAGAGGAGGGAGAGGGAGCCAAACATATGGTGATGGAAAGAGAACTCACACTGGGTGGTGAACATATAATGTAACAAATAGACGATGCACTGTAGAATTGTACACCTAGAAACTATATAACTCTTGATAACCAATGTCACCACCATAAGTCTAACAATAAAAATATTTTTATAAAAATAAAAAAAATTTTAATTTTAATTTTAAAAAAGAAAAATATATTACTTATACTATGAAGGTTTTTATTTATAAATTAGGAAAAAATAAATAAATTTATCCAATCAACATTTTCTTTTTAACATACGTTACTTCCTCAATTCCATCTCATTGCAGAATCAGATCTGAGAATGATTTCTGTCTCCTAACTTTGTCTATTGGTATCCTTATCATTTGAAACCTATGCTATAAATATCAAAAAACTGAGAAAAACAAAAAAGTGAAAGAAGTAATTAAAATACAATACAAATAAATAGTATATGTTAGCATGTTTTATATGCATAAAAAATTTCATGTCTCTTCAGATTTATACACAAATAAAAGAATAGATAATAGCTAATATATGTGCCACTCAAAGCCTAAATATGAATGTTCAATAAAACAAAACTACTAAAATATGTTTGAGTTGGGCATTAATTAATGCTAAGTGATTGTACTTATTGGCGTAATAATAAAGATAACATCCTGAGTCTATCCTAATAGATAGGAATTCTTATTACAGAGTGGATATAAATTATATGCATATAAATTAGTGACGTTGATTGGTGGCCTTCTTACAACCAAGAGGCCTTTTTAGAATAAAAGAGTGGGGAGTATTCTTACCATACCTGAGAAATTAGCTAATTTGAAAACATGAAACATAAAGTTTGCCTTTGCTTCAAAATTCTCTACTGATGTTCCAATTTAATAGACTCAGAGAAAGAACAAACAGAGTAAACAAACAAAAATGCATAACATAGTTTCAACAGTGAGGATAGATTTACATTTTGGGGTGTCTGTGGCATCGGATTTCTCTAAGTGACCCTACCTTTAGAAGCAGGCAGAAGTATTAAAACACAATGAAGAAATCTTTGCCAGTGGAAAAAAATATATGAGAGTAGAGTGTGGAGGTTAGGAATAAAGCTCCAGAGCCCACAATAAAACCGTAGGGCTAAATTTCACCACAGTAAAAATTACAGTGTATCACTTGGTCGTGTGGCCACAGCACTGAGAATTATTTCACTTATTTTATCCACCTGAGATCCTACTAGATTCCACCTTACATCCCTGAGCAACAGCAAAAAATATATCCCAGTAATCTACTGGAAGAAATCACTATGCCATGTGTTTTCCATTCTCCTTTGTGTGTTTTAATATCCTTGTCTGTTTCTCTCCTGCTTTCTCATGCCATTTTCTTCTCCCACTTTCTTTTCTCCATCTTTTCTCACACTCTCTGGTGTCTGATTTGCTACTGAAGTTTATTTGGGGGTTTTTTTCTTACTCATCCTCCTTCTATTATTACTTATCACTGTCATTGCTGTTGTGCAAAGCTTTGTGTTTCTTTTCCTTAACTTCAAAAGCAGATTACAAGACAGATATATCGCTCAAAGTGAAAGTCATTTTTATTTGTATGTGAACTTCATTGTGTGTGTGTGTGTGTGTGTGTGTGTGTCCCACCAGAGCAGGGGCAAATGCCATTTTCCCCATTATAGGACAAGAAAAGAATTCATTACTCTTACTTCAACAACAGCAGATAATGTGCAAAGTTGCTAAAATTATTTATAACATCTGCTTAACAAAACATGCAAATAAAACTGTAAAATAAATATCATTGGCATTTCTTCCTTTGCCCCCATCATTACAGCTTTTTAAAATAGCAGCTATGGTTGCTGACATCCCCTCGCCTTGTCATGGGGTCAAAACAATACCTTCTGAAAAGCCTGAGTGTAGGGCATTTAATGTTTGGTTCGTTGATGCCAAAAGCTGAAGACCTCCAGGAACACACCAAGGAAGTTGTTACAGCAAGGGAGAGGATGTACCGTGAGGAACAAGGGGGTCTCTTAGTGGACCCTGTTGAGAGGGGGACATTATAGGATTTGGAGAGACGCTGGGTGGTTTGGGGGAGAGTGTGAAGAAGCGAATATTCTGCATTGGGTGCTGCTGGGAAATGCACGCAGCGGGATGGCTAAGTAACTTAATACTGTTTCCTATGAGACAGGGAGGGGCGTGCTCCAGGGACTGGGCTGTTGGTCTTAGGGGAAGACGCCGTAGGCCCTCATGTTAGCCAGGAGAGGGCGCTATTGGTTACTCTTGTGGTCGCACAGGGTTCTTCGTGTTGAGACGTGATGAAGTCGCCCTTTTGGTCTTGTTTCACCAAGGTCATGGAATGAATGGCCCTGTTTGATTACTGCTGCCATTCTGTGAACCCAGCTCTTTCCACAGCCTCGCTGTTACTTTCTCAGGTCCCAGAATGAATGAGAACTAATCATCAGTCAATCCATATAAATGGCCACCATACCCAGTACTGAGTTAGGTTGACAGGAACACCAGATGGAGAAATACTCATTAATAAAGCGCCAAGAGTAAAAAGTAATGTAAAAGAACACAAAAGAACTAGAAAGTACTTAACCCAGATTTGAACCTGTAGTTAATATTCCGTCACTCATCAATCTTATACTTAATTAAAGAGTTTTGGTAAAGCCATTCATTTATTTCATAGCTGTAGAAATGTTACAGTTTGAAAGTTAATCTTTATAAATAAACCCATGAGTTGTTCCTCCTCCTAGCTATACTCAAGACATTTTGTTATTTGAACAGTTGACAAGAGTTTTCTGGTTTTTTCCTAATTACAAATTAGAAATATTAACTATTTCTTTTTCTCTCATGTAGCAGCTGGAAATTGTATACTTTCTGATTCTGTATGTTGTAGTATTTTTAATCTTTAAGACAATAAATCATTAAAAGAATATAAATGTGAGAAGAAAAGTCTAAATTGGCAGAATGAGTTGACAGGTTCACTCCAGTTTTTGGTGGCTGCTTGAATATTACCATTTTTCCCACATCAGAAACTGCAAAGGTATGGTCCTGGTAGAAGTAAAGTTTAGAGGGCGTCTTGGCTTGCATTATTTTTTACTCTAGCTTTCTCTGGATTTTAGTAGGGCTGAACTGAGTATGTTGATGCTGCTTGTGGCTATCGTAGTAACAGTTTCTAACATCATTTAGGTATCATTTCCAATGGAAAGTTTAGGGTTTTGCTTTTTCTGTTTGTTTTAGTGGGTTATATATGGAGATACTCTCTTTTTATTTTAAATAACAAAATCTCTAAGAAAGATATTTTTTGAAAAAAATGAATTACCTTTAGGTTTTAAAATCATAGTAAAAAAAAGTAATTCAAATGTCCATCAACCAGTAAATAAATGAGCCAACTGTGGTATATTCATATGATAGAATATTACTCAGTAATATAAAGAAACTAAATACAAATACATGTTGCAATGGATGAACCTCAACAACAGTATGCTAAGTGAAAGAAGTCAAACACAGATGGTCACATATGTAATTCCATTTATATGAAATGTTTAAAAATGGCCAATCTATAGACACAAAAAACAAGAAACTGCTTGCCTGGGTCTGTGCACACAGGAGCAGGGACTGACTGCAAATGGGCCCGAGGGAATTTGGAAATGGTGGAAATGTACAAAACCTGGGTTGTGGTGATAATTACATAGCTCTATACATTTTTATGAATCATTGAATTGTATACTTAAAATGAGTTAATTATATGATCTTCAAATTATATTTCAATATATTATACTTCAAACTTTTAAAAAGTCATGGCATCTGAGTATGTATATAATACATACTTTTGCTGCTTAGTTCTCTTTTTTTTATGTTTTATGTTTTTGCTGCTACTAATATATGATGGATGTGTGTGTGTGTGTGTGTGTATATATATATATTTATATATATATAAAATGCAGTACATTGTATAAGGTATATTAATCTTAAGAGTAAAACCTAATCAATTTTTTCACATACAAACATATGCACCAACAATTCAGACCAAGCTATGATATGTTTCAAGCATGTCATGGGTTCTCTCAGGCCCCTTCCTAGTCAGGACCCCCAGAGGTAACCACTATTCTGACCTCTAGCCCCACAAATTAGTTTTGCTTATTCTAGAAATACACACAAATTAAATCATCCAGTGTATTCCCTTTTGTGCCTGTCTTAATATCTGTGAAATCTATTCATGCTTGAAATGTTCTTCTTTATTGATTTGTAAAATTCTGTTTTATTAACAAGCTTCACTGTCTTATTGATGAACATTAAAATTGTTTCTAGTTTAGAACTATGATAAAGCTACTATAAATTTTTTTGTGTATATTTGTGTGGACCTAGACATTCATTTCTTGGGGATATATACCCAAGAGTAGGATATTCGGTTTTGGCAGATACTGCCAACAGTTTTTCAGAGTAAGTCAATCAAGTTACACACCTGTCAGCAGTGGATGACAATTTCAGTTTTTCTACATTCTCACCCCCTCAGGACTGTTAATATTTTTATTATTACATTCTAGTGAAAATACAATAGTATCTACCTGTGCTTATAATTTGCATTTACCTAATGAGCATTGAGATTGAGTACCTTTCAATATGCTTATTGGCCATTTGTATATTATCTCTTGTAAAGTGCCTATTTAAACATTTTGCCCTCCTCTGCTCTCCATGCAGACACAGGCAAATGATAGATTTGAGTTTTCATCAGACTAAGTATCACCTGCCATTTCCCCCAACCTAGTGATTCCCTGAGATCCCTTCCCACCCAACATTTGGGCACACCCAAGCCCCTTGGAATGGCTTTTTCATATAAACAACCTGTCTTAACTCATGCTATGGACTCATAGGGTCATTTTCTCAAAGGTTCACAAAACCCAAACAAGAAGCATCTGACTTTGGCATGTCCTGTGCCTCTTACAGAGTAACTCTTAGCCTAGCTCTGGGGACTGTCAGCCTCAGTTCACAGATTGGCCTATCAAGGCACTTCCAAGCCCAGTATGGGCAGCAGCCAAGTACAGACTGCTTTATGTATCATACCAGGTGACCCTGGGCAGGTCACAGGCTGCAGCTAAAGTTGGCCTGTAGCGAGTGCTCTCCCAGGAGGCCCCAGAGCTGGCACATCTGGAGGCCAGCTTTGTACTAAGCTGAAGCATCACCTCGCCACCTCCAAGGACAACACACTCAAAAGGCAGAGTGGGAAGGCACCAGAGACTTGCTAAAGTGAACCTTGCTCTTTAGAGTCAGCCCTGGCACCATAGTACTCACAAGCAATCAGCCCAAGGGTCATTTTCTCTTACTGATGTGCGAACAGCAACCAATGCTCAACTACAGTAGGAGGGTATACAGAACCCACACAAGGGACATACCTGGCATACCCAGTTCAGGAGATCAGGGAGACTGTACCACTGAGCCCCATGGGACACCTACTAAGTAAGACCACTCTAGTAATACCAGGATGCATAGCAGCCCTACCAAATACATACAAACAAACACAGAGAGGCAACAAAAATCAAGAGACAAAGAAACACATAGCAAATAAAAGAACAGCACAAAGCACCAAAGAAAAAAACATAGCAAAGCACCAAAGAACTAAATAAAATGAAGACAAGTTATCTACCAGAGGCAGAATTTCAAATGCTGATTATAAGGATGCTCAGTGTTCTTAGAAAGAACTTTTTATATTTCCTGAGACAGAAAATATAAAAGTGGAGATAGAAAAGAAAGTGTCCTTTGATAGATGATTAGATTTTAAAAATTGTAGTGCATATAAACAATGGAATATTACTCAGCCATAAAAAAGATGAAATATTGCCATTTGCAACAACATGGATAGACCTTGAGACCATCCTTATAAGTGAAATAAGCCAGACAGAAAAAGATCGAGAACCACATTACTTCACTCATATGTGGGATATAAAACTAAAACCACCAAAGAAACAAAAACTTATGGACACAGTCAATAGTTTCATGGTTATCAGACGGTGAGAGAGAAAGGGGAGTGGGGGAGGAGGGAGGGGTGTCAAATATATGGTGTTGGAAAGAAAACTGATTCTGGATGCTGATCACATAATGGAACACATAGATGATGTATTAGAGAATTGGACACCTATATAATTTTACTAACTACTGTCACCACAATAAATATAACAATAAAAAAATAGAAGATAAGGTAGCAGAAAACACCCAATTAAAACAGAAAAAAGAAAAAAGAATTTTAAAAACCGAAGATAGTTTAAGGGCCCTCAAGGACAACATCAAGCATATCAACATTCTCACGATAGGAGTACCAGAGGAGGAGAGAACAAGGAATTGAAAACCTATTTGAAGAAATAGAGACAGAAAACTCCCCTAACCTGGTGAAGAAAATAGATATACAAGCCCAAGCAGCACAGAGAGTCTCAAATAAGAGGAAACTAAACAGGCCCACACCAAGCCACATCATAATTAAAATGAAAAAAGTTAAAGACTTTTTAAGAAAGAATCTTAAAAGCAGCAAGATAAATGCAGTCAGTTGCCTACAAGGGAGATCCCATAAGACTTTCAGCTGATTTCTCACGAGAAACTTTGCAGGCCCTAAGAGATTAGCATGAAATAGTCAAAGTGATTAAAAGCAAGGGCCTGCAACCAAGATAACTCTACCCAGCAAAACTATCAAAGGACGGAATCAAAGGACAGATAAAGAGCTTTCCAGACAAGAAAAAGCTAAAGGAGTTCAATACCACCAAATCAGTATTACAAGGAATCACAGACAGACTTCTTTAAGACAAACAAAAAATAAAATAAAAATATGAATAATAAAATGACAATAACTACATATCTATCAATGAATACTTTCAATGTAAATGAATTAAATGCTACAATCAAAAGATAGAGTGGCTGAATGGATAAGAAAGCAAGACACTCGCTTCAGATCTAAAGCTACGCACGGACTGACAGTAAGGGGCTGGGCAAAAGATATTTCATGAAAGTGGAAACAAACAAAAATAGTTGGGGTAGGAATACTTATACTAGACAAAATAGACTTTAAAACAAAGGCTATAAAAAGAGACATTAAAGGACTCAGTAATTCTACTTTGGGATATTTATCTGGAGGAAACCAAACACTACTTTGAGAGGACAAGTGCATTTACAGGTTCATTGCCGGATTGTTCACAATGGACAAGAGGCGGAGGCAGCCTGGGTGTCCATCAATGGATGGATGGATAAAAAGGATGGGGTACACATATACATTGGAATATTGCCCAGCCATTGAATGAAATGGGTTCTTGCCATCTGCAGCAGCATGGATGGACTTAGAGGGTACTTTGTAGTATGTCAGACAGAGAAAGACAGATGCAATGTGATTTTGCTTACATTTGGAATCTAAAGAACAAAATTAATAAACACGCAAAAAAACAAAAAAAAAAACTTTTGGCTGATTTTTAATTGGATTATTTGTCTTTCTCTTATTGATTTATGAGAGTTTTTAATATATTCTGGGTATTAATCCTTTGCCACATACATGTATTGCAAATACCTCTTTTAGATCTATGACTTGCATTTCTTAATGATGACTTTTTATGGAAATAAATTCTTAATTTTGAGAAAACTGATTCATTTCTTATTTATTCTTAAAGGAAAATATATAAATTAGTAAATTTATAAAGTTGCATAACTATCACCACAATCCAGTTTTTTTTTAAATTTGAGCTTAGAAAATCTTTGTCCCAAGGTCTACATTAAATATTTTAATAAAATGTTCATGGGATAATCATCATTCCTGGTGCTTCTTCTTGACATAAAAGCTACTACTCATTTTAAGCATAAATGTTATGCATGCCTATTTTGTAACACACAACACACTGCATAATAATATTTTGCCTGTCTATCTGACTCCTCCATTAGCTGTAGAACATTTGTATATGGAGTTTAAGAGCCTAGATTCAGAAATCTATCAAATCCCAGCTCTGCCATCTACCGAGTCTGTCTTGTCCATATTTGTAACATAATGTATCTCCCAGGTTATTTCTTGAAGATATGTGAGATAATGTTTCTACAGTGCTTATAACAGAACTGGGGATATAATAATGGTTTAATAACTATTAATGATGATAATGATTATTTTATCTTCAAATCAAGGACAATGTCAAATTAATTCTTGTCCTCTAGCACTTAACACACTAGATATTTGTCTCAACATTCCCACAAGTCAATTGCCCTTGTTAATCATTTATGTTTTAATAGGTAGTAATTTGATTTTTAAAAATGTCTTCAGATTCCTTGAAAGGAAATTGCTCTTCATTATTTGTCCAAATTTATAGCAGTCTTTAAAATGCTTAAATATATTTTTGCCTTTTGAGCAAATACATAGGTAGATTTAGAATAATTAATTCAAGTTTAATGAATTAAACTTAGCCCAGTATTGTCTCTCTCAAATATTTCTTTGTTGCTTATGGGGATAAAAGATTATTTTAGAACCTTTTAAAATCACTCTGATTCCATCCTGGAAAGAATAAGGCAACATATGTCAAATCATTTTGAAAACATACATATTAGATAGTTTGCTTTTAAGTTTGATGTTGACAGGCCATAATATTAGTGAATAATTTCTTACCAAACTGAAGCTTCTGGGCTCAGTTTCAATGTTTTGTTTAATATTATTTCTTCCAACTTTCTTTTGACAAGTCTCAATCAAGATGTTAGTTATCCTCACAAATTGCATTCTGGATGGGTTTACTATCCTTAGCGTTTACTCTGTTAATGTTTGCACAATAGCACATGCTTGCATTGGTTTATTACTGACCTTAGTGGTTATTGAAGAGACCCTCTCTTTTTTTCCTCAGTGATCTGTCTAGTAAGCAGCAATTTCACAATCCTTAGAAGTTCACTCTAACACCATGTCTGGTACATCTCTGAACATGGTAATTTTTAGGTGCTTCCAACTTGCAAAATAGCAAATTATACACATGGAGATTTCTGACAGCATCTTTCCCAGAATGAGTGACAGTCCCGAGACCATGGCTCTACGTGACTCAACAGAGTGTCCAACACTGTTTGGCGTCGCTGCCACCTGGGCTCAGAGTTTTGACGAGGAAGGCACCATAGACACTGGGCTGGCACTCAGCCTCAGAGTCAGCAAACAGCTCTTTCCAGGAGCAAAATGAAGTTCTCAAGAGAATATTTGCTGTGACTCTGAGCACCATTCAGATATGACAAACTTGCCTTCCGATTTTTATTATGGCTTACTAATTCTGGAGGAAGATTGAACTTTTTTTTTCAATACCTGCTCATCCAAAGGTCAAAACAATTTCAAATAAGGCCAGGCGTGGTCATGCAATAAAAATGAAGCAGTCTAGCTGTTCAATAAGTCTGTAGAGGGGCTTAGAGAAGTGTTATGTTTACCTCTCTGCAAAGGGCACTTTAATCAAAAGACTGATGGTGAGGTGAGCTTTGAAATTCTTCTGCTTCTCCTGCATCTGCATGAAATTGTGTCTTGGAAACCATGCATTATTGAAATGGGAGATACTGGGGAGAGACACAGGCTCTGAAGTCAACAGAAAAATAGAGTCACAGATAGAATGTTTTGCCCACTTTTACAGCCTTGCGATGGTTGTCCAATAGGAGGTACCAACTGCTGAAGATGTGTAGGGATTTGCGAGAGGTAGTTTTCCCCATTACAGCACACGGACCCTTGCATCTTTCCTTAATTGTGTATTTCCTTAGGTGGGGAATGATGGGCAGAGGAAAAGCCAATGTCTGCTGTTCTAACCTAGCATGAAAAATGAAGTTTAAAAGTAGTGATCAGACCCAGTTCTCCAGCATTCTTTTCACAGACAGAAAACAAAATCTTCCTCTCCCCCAGTTGTAGTACTCACTCTAACTCTCTCAGCTCCAAAAAAGGAATACTTCAGGGAATGGTGTGCATTGCCTTGGCTCAGGGGTTGGGCCTCCACTCTTCTCCAGGGCTCCATTTATCACTGCTTAGGGACCTGGCTCATTCTGGAGCCCCAGGGATGAAGTGTGGCTGATTGTGGGCAAAAGATGATAGGCAAGTCTTTATGCATCATCACACTCTGTGGCTCTGCAGCAAAATGGATGGTGCTGGGTTACCAGCTGAGATCCAAAATCCTACAAAAGGGCCAGATTTAGATGGGAGGAAACATGACTGTTACACGGACTTGAACTGGGTTTGAGATACTCAAGTGGAGGTGTGAAATAAACAGTTGGACATACAAATCTGAATCTCAGAGGAGAGAGCTGGTTTCCATGTGAACAAAAGTGAGTCAGGTGCCTATTGAAGGTCTAAGTACAAATGAGGTTGCACAGAGAGCATGAGAAGAGGGAGCAAAGAAGAGAGCCTAGGAGAGCACCAACCTCTAATGGTTACAGTAAAAAGTATTATGAGACTATCAAAATACAGAAATAGCAAGCATAGTAGTAGGAGAAATCAGGACCAGTTCTCATGACATAAATTGTGATTGTTTCAAGACAGAGAATAAACACCATTGTGCATAAAATGCTGCTGAGTGACCCAATAAAATGAAGAATGGAGACCACCCATTGGGTCTAATGAGATGGAGGCACTGGTGGCCCTACAATGGCTGTTTAAATAGAATGACCAGAGAGGAATCTACATAGGAGTGATAGGGAGAGAGCAGAAGGTGAGGAAATAAAAACATCCAGTACAGGTGACTCTTTGAAGAACTTTTGCTTCTTA
The DNA here is from genome assembly GCA_004026885.1 of Lyroderma lyra. NCBI lineage: Eukaryota > Metazoa > Chordata > Mammalia > Chiroptera > Megadermatidae > Lyroderma > Lyroderma lyra. The sequence goes on along the minus strand of PVJL010004521.1, from coordinate 54,668 downwards.
GGGAGTAAATAGAGTGAGGACAATGGAAGGGGATCAGGCATTGAAGGAACTGAGTTTTTGTTTGTTTGTTTGTTTGTTTGTTTTTCCAGATAGAAGGGATTATCAGCTTTAAATGCCAGTGGGGACTATCCCAGAGGTTTTCTCTACTCAAGGCAGGAAGAGTAAACCAACTGTAGTGTCAGCTCCTGAGAAGGCAGTAAAGGGTAGACCAAGTAAGACCAAAGAAATGCCAGAGCTAGGAGGAGAAATCTTAATGGAATGGGACAGGGGAGGGTGGTGGCTATGTAGACAGGTTTGTGTGTTTGGTAGCAGAAAGCTGAGGGGTGTCCCTCTGACATCCTCTATTTCTCTGTGAAATAAAAGGTGAGTTCAGTTGTTGAAGAGGGACACAAATCTCCTTAGATTACAAATTCAAGTGGGTGCATGTGTTTTGGCAAAGGCAGAAGGTGAATTCATTTGGATATAGGTTAAGAACCAGACACCAGCAAGTGCAGAAAAACCTGTGAAGTTGTTAAAACTGCAGGTCTGGAGTTCAGATGGGAAGATGGGGCTAGGCTTAACGTGGCATTAACATTAGCATCGATGTGTGTTGAAGCCACAAGGTTAAATTTCTTCCGTCATTTAATAATTATGTACTGAATGATAATTATGAAACTTGTAGCTGCTTTGAACATGAAGATGAAACAAAATGGTCCCCAACCTCCAAGTACTCACATTTTAGAAGGAGGAAGACATCTAAACGGGTGATAATCAGGCAGCATGATAAGAGCTTTCATAGGCAGGGCAATGCTTTATACATGTTCATATGGAAGTACAGCTCCCTTTGTTAGTGAAATTTGGAGAAAACTTGAATGGGAAAACAATGAGTTTAGATAAGAAGTAGTTGTAGTAAGAAACCTGGTGAAGAGAAGGAAAGTGTTATTTCTGGTAGTGGGAACAATTAGGAGTAATGTCGCTACAACATGCAAAATTTGTAGAAAATGGGGATGCTGCAACATAAGCCAATTAGGTCATTTCTGAATGCATAGAGAGAAAAATTAGAGAATCATGCAGTAACAAAGCCAGAAAAAAACCACCAAAGTCAGTGCTCCACATTACAGAGCAAGGAAGAGCCCAAAAGAAGAGTAAATGAAGCATGAGGATAATGCTAGAGGAAGTAATATAATCCAGACCTCCACCATTCCTTTTAGTGTTCGCTTCATGGTGATTGCTATTTGACTGTTAAGGCCCACATGCTGGAACAATCAGTCTGGGAGTCTGCGTGGGAAGGGATAGTGTTTTCTGGGCTCCACTCCCAAGCAGCAGGTGTCTGGACCAGCTGCTTCTAGACCAGGTGATGCTTGGCCCCCAGTCTTTATGTCCACAGTTAGAACAGAGTTATGTCATGAGAGTCCCTAGAGTTTTCACCATTGTCCTTGTGGAACCATTGGATGTAGGTTATGCTAGAGAGATACCTGCCACTCAAACAGGGCTGGAGTGTAGACTGGGGATATCTGTTTTTGCAAAACCTCTGATTACAAGTTAGGCTCTACCTGAATATTGCTTCACCCCCTTCACATGGGTTATACCATGTGTCTCTAAAATCTTCTAAAATCTATCAAGGTATCAGCCTTAATTATGCATTAACCTAACCCTAAAAGGCACAGAGAATAGAGAACAAAACATATAGCTAAAATGTGGGAGTTCCCTGGTGGTGTAGTGGCTTAAGGCTTCAGTGCTGGCGCTGTCAGCACTGTGGCCTGGGTTCGATTGCCAGTCAGGGAGCTACCCACATACCAAAAAGAAAAAAAAAAAAAAAAAAAAAGTTTCTCCCAGGTGAATGAAAAGTTTAACAGGAAACCATTTGTTTCAACAAATGTATTCAGCAATCTTTTGCTTGCTTGTTTAAACTAAGATTTGCATTTGTAAATATAATAGATTGCATATAACTTTAAATTTACTTCTTGTTTCAGTAAAATAGTCCTCAGTCATGATTCTGAATACTGATAATATGATAGCATGACAGATATGGCAGATGTAGAAAATTGTAAATTGCCACTGACTATTGGCTATATCAAGATCTCCAAGAATGTGGGGAGACTGGTGATACTTAGAATATGGACCCCCTTCTCTGCAGACCTATTAGTCTTGCCCAGCCAAGTGGGTGGACTGCAGGTTGGGTTTGACCCTCATTCTTGCCCCCTCAAGTCAACCTGCACAACCATAGCCTATGAAAAACCATCAAAATATGTCCCTAATTTACCATTTTGTCTTGTAAAAGCTGCAGTATGATACAAGTAGATTATTAACCTTCCTGAAAAGCCAGATTCAGAATTCAAGCTTAATTCCAATGCTGCTAAGAAGAGAATTGGGATATGCTATAAAGTCAAGATATGATACAAGCATTGCAAATAGGATTATTACTAATAGATGAAGGGTAATCGAAAAACAGGCACAGTTCTAAACACCAATGTTGACTACAAGTCTGTGTTCAGAGACAGTTACATAGGTGGCATAATTGCTATAACTTTCACAGACAAATTCAGTGTCTCTTGGATCACCTGGGGCCAAAAGAAACTGATTAGGTAGGATAAAGTCACTGCAGGCGAAATCAATTATCAACTCAGAGCAAAGAATAGGGAAGTAAAAGCAAAATAAATACATAAACAAAAACAAATTTAAGACCCCACAAACACCAGAACCCTGACTATGTGCATGGTTTTTTTTTTTCCTTTTTTTTATTCTTTGTTTGATTAGGAAAAAAAGGAAACAAGAATAATGACTTGTACTCATATTGAAAAACATTTGTTGAGCACCTACTACGGACAGGCACTATTTTTCAATAATCAGAAACAAAAGCTGTACCTTAAATGAATCTATAACTCTGGGGGGGGGGGGAGGGGGACATACAAAAATTAAACAATAAACAAAACAGCATGTAATTATCCAGCAATAATACATGCTAAGAAGTAAATAGGACAGAGAGGGGGGAAAATGATGCTATTTTAGGTAGGTTAAGAAAAAGTCACTATAATAAGGTGACACTGCAGCGATATCTGAGCAAGGACAGTGAGGGACCTAGCGGGAAAGGCGTCCACGCGGAAAGCCCAGCCCCTGCACAGCCCGCTAGGGGGAAAGCGTGTTTGTGGAAGAGCAGGGGGCAGGGCGGCCGGAGCGGCGGGAGCGGGGGGAGCGGGGGGATGGGCGCAGCGCTGCTAGTGGGCAGGGTCGCAAGCGCAGGGAACACCGTAAGGACTTTGCTCCTGCTGTGCTGGGCAGCCAGCAGGCGGGGGGCAGAGGTGACGCCGTCTGGCTCACCGCGAAGATCGTTCCAGGTTAGAAGTAACAGACGTGGAAACAAGGGGGCTACGTAGGGCAGTCCTACTGGCTCAGCCATCGGTCATTTCCCTCCAGCAGCAGCCCGGTCCTCTGCTGTGTCCAGCGACAGCTGTGGAGATTTGGAACTTGTCAGACAGGGGACAGAGTGAGGGAATACACACAGGCAAGCTGCTGAAGAATTTGCAGTCGTTTTTGTTTTTTTTTAAATGCCCCCTGGCAGAGTGAGACGATGTGCCCCAAGGGAGGAGGCCCAGAGGAGGCTAAGGTGATGTTTCAGATTGGGTGAAGGAATGGGGCCATGTGACGTGCAGGCAGCGGGAGGAAGGGGCCAAACCCGAGAAGTGGGCAAGAGCTTGAGACCTACGGAGGAGAAGGGGTGAAGGACTGACTCCGCCCTGGGAGACGGCGTAAAGGCTTGGCCTCCTGCGATGGGGAGCAGGGAAGCTAAGAGGTCTGGAGGGGAGATGTGTGCCACGTGGACGTACCGTGTTGCCTTGCATTAAAGATTCAGTGATAGGCTACTCACTAGTTGGAAGATTTATGCAATGTCAACAAGTAAAAATAACTACCATTTGTAAGTTCTACAAACATTCATTGTGTCAAGCAAAGAGTGGCAGACGTAGTAGTCATGTTCCTGTGACCGTGGGAACAACCTTGGCACTGCCTCATGGAGCTTACACCCACATAGAGAAAACAGAGTAGATAAGTAAGGGAGGAACATAACTACAGATGGTGATAAACAGCCTCATTAAATAAAACAGGGTGCTCTGGGAGAGAGTAAAGGAGGTTTGTCTAGGACATCACCTCTGAGGTGATGACCAGGGAAGGGGTGACAGGCTCCAGATGGAGCTATCAGCAAGGACAAAAGCCCTGAATTGAGCAAGAGGTTAGCAATAGAGGATGACTTTATTCTTAATAAAAAGTGGGACAATATTGCCAGACAGGTTATAAAGAAAATTAACAATTAAAATGGGAGAGACAGGTGGCTTTGCTAAATTTTGGAGTTGACTTTCTAATAGGCATCTTAATAAAATTATTCATTCAGAGCTCCAAGGCAATAGTAACCAGAAAGTGCATCTGAATATTGTATAATTTATTACATTCATTACAATCAAACTGAAATCAGTTGCCTTAGCAGAAAAAGAAAGTGAATAATGGCCATAATGTGAAGGTCTTTGAAGAATCTCATTTAATAATAGCAGGTTTATCAGCAGGTTAATAAGAGGCTCATTAAACAAGTTTTAGTTAAATACTTACAAGGTAAAATTTATTCTGTGCTTTGATGTTCAATTCTTTTGTTGTTAGGGAAAAAAAGGATAAGGCCAGAATTTAAAAGTTTCACTTTTTAAATAAGTATCTGTTTTACCTGTTGTATTTGGACAGCGAGTAATAAACTCACCACATTCAGAAAGGCTGAATTAGGAGTCTATTCCAGAAGCCGGCCACCACGAGCGGACTAATGTCCAAAACACTCACGGCCCCTAGCAAACTCAGGGGAGAGTATTTAAAGGCGAAAACCACAACCAGCTGGGAGACGGAGATTAGCCAAGTGCGTTACAGAAGCCAAGATAAGCAAGTTAGGTTGGGCACACATGGGCGTGTCCTGGAAGCTGACAGACTCGGGTTTCTGGTGGTCTCAGTGGTGTGGGCGGGAAAGCCCCAGGGCAGTTAGCAACACAATGCAGTTTTAAAATGAAGCACAGCTCATAACGAAATGGAGTACAACTCATATCACGGTGTCACTTAGGTCAAGGGCCCTTATTTCATTCCCCACTGGCTTTATGTACATAGAGTCAAATCATTGATTCATTTATATCTTGGTCATGATCCCGATCTGCTAAGGGATTATATTGCCCCCTAAGAACCATAAGCTTGACAGAATTTATACGATATTATATTAAGTTTGCAAGATAATTAGTAAGTCAAGGCTCGATTATTAGCCCTAACAGGAGTAAGGTTAAGGGCCCTGTGTCAGCCAAAAGGAGAGTAGTGAGCCACGTGGACCAGTCAAACATGTGTTAAAACCAATTCTGGGAACTCTCGAGCTTTCTTTTTCTATTGACCTGATTGGTAAGTTCCCCGATGTGAAGTTCACTATTAACTAAAGCCACAGTTCTTACAGCTGTGGACCCAACTATACCTAGACCTATGAGTAATGGGATAAGAGGAGGGGTTCCCTTCTTCCATCTCGTTAGGCCCTCGGTGGGGAAAATGAGGGTTCTTCCTTCTGACCCGCTACATGTATCATTGCAGATAGTATGGCTAACAAAGAGCGTTTGGGTGTATGCAATAGTTTGGGGTACTCAGGGAGAGGGTTTGGGTTGTAGGAAGGGCTCAGGGTAAAGGAAGGTGAAGATATTCTAGTGGGGACAGATCTGACCGGGATAGGAAGGGCTAGTTCAGCCAGGGGACCTATTAGTAGGAACGTGAGGAGTTGGGGAGGTGCAAAAGTTTTATCTTTAGTGGGTCTGGAGAGGCATTGGCTGTCCATCCTGAATCTGCTGCCTTGAAGCGGGAGTGGTGAAGCCAGGCAGGGATCCCATTGACCTTGACAGTGGTGGGAGTAGTTAGGATGATAGTGTAAGGTCCTTTCCAGGTTGGAGTGAGTCCTTCTTTAACAAATTTCTTGACCCACACAATATCTGTGGGTTGGAAGGGATGGGCTAAATCACAGCAGGGCAGAGGAAGTGTTTCTTATACCTGCTTATGGACTTGGGTCTGGGTTCTCTGCAAAACCTGTAAGAACTTAAGCAATGAGTCATTATGCATTTCAGCTAACAATGTATCCTGCAGCCTTGGGAGAAGAGGTGGTGATCCTCCAAACATTATCTCATATGGAATGAAATTCACCCAGTAAGGGGTATATCTGGCCTTTAACAAGGCTAGGGGTAGTAAGTTGGCCAGTTCTTACCAGTCTCTAAAATAAACTTAGTTAAAATTTCCTTTAAGGTTCGGTTCATCCATTCAACTTGCCCTAAACTCAGGCCTGTAGGCACAGTGTAATTTCCAGTTAATATTTAGGGTTTTTCCTATTAGCTGAGAGAGTTTCCAAACAAAGGCTAGCCCATTGTCGGACCCCAGAGTCAGAGGCAGTCTGAACCAAGGTATAATTTCATGTAATAACTTTTTCACTACCGTGACAGCAGTCTCTTTCTTTGTAGGGAAAGCCTCAACCCAACCAGAAAATGTGTCTATAAAAACTAGACGATATTTGTACCCTGCCGTTGGTGGCTTTACTTCAGTGAAATCTATCTCCCAATGTTCCCCTGGTGGGGACCCTCTGGCCCTAACTCCTATGATGGGTCTCTTTCCTTGCCTGGCATTTACTTGTGCACATATTAGACATTTAGAGATGGCTGCACCTACTGTTAAATTGAGGATGGGGATAGAGTATTTCTCCCTTAACAGCTCTGTTCACTTGTAAAACCTAAGTGAGTAGCCTGATGTAGTTGGGTAGCTATAGTCCGGCCCAGGACCTCAGGGAAGACAGGTCTCCTGTCTGGAAAGATCTGCCAACCTTCGGGGGCGAGGTGGGCTCCCTTCCCAGTGGCAATTTGGTTGTCTTCTGAGTACTTAGGTTTTCCTGGCAAGTTGGGTTCTGGAACAATTAGTAAGATGTCTAAAGTCCCCACTGGTTTTAGGGCCACCTCTCAGGCTGCTTGGTTGGCGGCTCGGTTTCCTCTAGCCTCTATTATTCCCTTTTTGGAGTCCTGGATAATGAACTAAGGCTATCCTTCTTGGAAGCCAGATGGCCTCTAAAAGGGCCAGGATTCTTCTTTGTTTTTGATTTCTTTCCTGCTGAGGTAAGCAGTCCCCTTTCCCAATATATGGCCACAGGGACATGTGCAGTGGCGAAAGCATACTTGCTGTCAGTGTATATAGTTACAGCATTTTCTTTCGACCACCTCAGGGCTTGGGTAAGAGCAATAAGCTCAGCCCATTGGGCAGAAGTCTCATGGGGTAGCGCTTAGGCCCAAATAGTCTGGTCCAGAGTTACTATAGCTGCCCCAGTGTATTGGACTCCATCCTGCACAATACTGCCATCTGTGAAAAGCTGCTCATCTGGGTCCTCTAGCAGGACATCAGTTAGGTCTGGCCTGGCCGGCTGTGTCAAGTCCATCAGCTCTAGGCAGTCGTGTATGGATGCAGATGGATCATCACTGGGGAGGAGGCTAGCTGGGTTAATTGCCTGAGTTTTGCTGAACTTAATGCAGTGTTGGTCCATTAATAGGGCCTGGTATTGAGTTACTCTTGCGTTAGACATCCATCATTCTGGAGTGCTCTCAACTGCATGGGGGGCAGTAAGGATTAACTCTTCTCCTAGAGTTAATTTATCTGCCTCTTACACAAGTATAGCCATGGCCGCTATTGCCTGTAAGCAGGTAGGCCATCCCAATGCTACTGGATCTAGTCTCTTGGAAATATGAGCTATTGGTCTCCACCAGAGCCCTAGGGTCTGGGTTAGGACCCCTTTGGCAATTCCCTTGGTTTCATAGATAAATAGATGAAAAGGCTTAGTAATGTCTGGTAGTGCCACAGCTGGGACAGAGACCAGAGCTCTTTTTAACTGCTCAAAAGCCTGTTGTTCAATCTCAGTCCAAATGAGGGTCTTTGTGGCTCCTGTACTGAAAATAGAAGTTTTGCAACTTCAGCAAACCCCGGGATCCAGAGCCAGCAATACCCAAACACCCCTAAGAACTCATGAATTTATCTCTTAGTCTTGGGGGTGGGAATTCTTAGGGTAGCCTCTATCCTGTCACATGAGAGGGTCCACTTACCTTGCCAGAGATGATATCCTAGGTAGGTTACCTCGGGGGAACAGACCTGAGCCTTCTTTGAGGAGACCCGATATCCCAGGGCCTGAAAGGTTCCGAGGAGACTCTCAGTAGCTGCACAGCATGTTGTCTTCATTCTCGCAGCCAACGACAGGTCATACACGTATTGCAACAGGGTACATTTGGGGTAATCTCCCCAGAATTCTATTAAGTCCTGGCTCAGGGCTTCATCAAACAAGGTTGGAGAGTTTTTGAAGCCCTATGGGAGCCTAGTCCATGTCATTTGACCCAAGAATCCTGTCTCTGTGTCTGTCCATTCAAAGGCAAAGATAGGTTGGCTTATTGGGGTGAGGGGTATACTGAAGAATGCATCCTTAAGACCCAGGGTGGTGTAAAACTGGAGGTCTGGAGGAAGCAGGCTTAGCAAGGTATAAGGGTTTGGCACTGGAGGATATATAGTCTCTCTCCTCTTATTTATATCCCAGAGGCCTTGGACTGATGGGTAGTCTTTTGTCCCAGGCTTTTGGACAGGGAATAGGGGCATATTCCATGGTGATTGACAAGGAACCAGGACTCCCACCTCACAGCCTTCAGATGTGAGGGGCAATGCCCCTTTTTGCCTCTTGGCTCATGGGGTATTGTCTTACCTGTACAGGTGTGGCATTGGACATCGGCTGGACAACTATTGGTACCTGGTGTTTTGCCAGTCCTGGGGAGTTACCTTCCATCCAAATGGTTGGGAACATCTGCTGCAGGAGTTGGAGGTATTCTGCAGGCCTCCGTTCAGACCGATTTCCTGGGCAGGCTTTTCCCATAACAGATATTCCTCAGACAAGGGACAGGTTAAGAGGATTCTTGTAGGTACAGGATACCTTAATGATTTGTCTATTCCCACATCGAAGAAGGCCTTATCCTCCTTGAAGGATATGGTGGCCCGCAGTTTTGGGAGTAAGTCTCAGCCAACCAGGGGGTAAGGACAGTCGGGGACTACTAGAAAAGAGTGGGTTACACTGTGTTCGCCGAGGTTGACAGTCCTCTGTGAGGTCCATGGGCACCTTGAATGGAGTTAATGGTCCCATAGGAGAGGTGAAAATACAGTACGTAGCCCCAGTGTCGATCCAAAAGTCTCCTGGGTTGCCCCCTACCTTGAGAGTCACCCCGGGCTCCTGGGAGCCTATCTGAATGGAATCTGGCCTTGTCAGTCCTCCTCAAGGTTGAGGACTTCAGAGGATTTCTGTCTCGAGTCTTCTGGGGCACTCATTTTTCCAATGTCCCTCTTCTTTGCTGTATGCACATTGATTCTTTCGTAATTTGGGTCTATTTTCTCCCTTTCTAAAGGCTGGATTTTTGTCTGTCTCCTTCATGGTTGCTGCTATTGCCCTGGTTAGTGTCTTTTCCTGTTTATCTGAAGGGGTATCCCTATTGTTATACACCTTCTGTGCTATCTCTAATAGTTGGGAGAGATTCATACCTTGGAAACCCTCTAACTTCTGCAATTTCTTCCTAATATCTGAAGCAGACTGTGTCACAAAGGCCAAATTGATTGCCCTACTATTTTCAGGGGCTTGTGGGTCAATTGGAGTATATATCCAATATGCCTCTTGCAGACACTCCAGGAAGGCTGTGGGGAACTCCTGGGGTTCCTGCATGACCTCAGTTACCTTAGATAAATTTATTGGCTTTTTTTGCTGACCCTTTTATACCAGCTAGTAAGGCCTGGTGAAAATTGGCCAACACAGCTTGCCCTCCCACAGTGTTTGGATCCCAGTCAGGCCTGGTGGAGGGGAAGATGTCCTCAACATGTCCCTATTTTCTTCTATTGACCCTACCCCTGGCCCAAGTGCAGCTTTCCTTACTTCCAGGCAGATTCTCTCTTCAGAGGTGAAAAGGATAACTAGAAGTTGCTGACAGTCATCCCAGGTGGGATTGTGGGTATGGAAAATAGATTCTAACAGACTAATAAGACCCTGAGGTTTTTCAGAGAATGGTGGGTTCTGAGATTTCCAATTATATAAATTTCTTGAGGAGAAGGGGACATGTATTAAGAAGGGGCTTTCGCCTCCGTGGACTCTGCCCACAGGGGGAGCTCATCTTAGGGGCAGGATCAGCTTCGACGGGGCCATCCCTGTAGGGTCCTCTCAGAGGTTCCTGCTCCATGTATGTGGAGGTGAAAGGGGATCCTCCTGTGGGACTGAAGGGGTCTGAAGATGGGGGGCCTGTGAGTTAAAAAAAAGGGTTGCAAGGATTGTAGGAAGTGGGTAAATCAGATTCTTCAGGAGCCTGTGACAAAATTGGAGGACCTAAGGGTGGCGGGTCCTTTTCTTGTGGCCTGCTTTTTAGGGGTCGGATGACAAGGATCCTATCACCCCTCTGCATTGCACAGCTCTCCAGCCATGGTGGGGGATTCACAACTAAGTGTCTCCATTGGTCAATATAAGGATATTGGTCTAGGTGGCCGGGATTCCCGGTGACCACATTACAGACTGCTCAGGCATGCATGGGGTTGAAGGACCCTGTGTCCAGCCCATCAATCCCAAAGGTGGGCCATTCTAAGTCACAGAGGGCCCTCAATGTTCCTTTAGACAGTTTCACCCCATAGAAAGGCCTAATTTGAAATGATCTAACATACATTGGAAAGGGGTTTGAGTCTTAGTGGAATGTCCCCTCATTGTAAAGCAGAGGGTAATGACACCGACTGACAGAAAGAAGAGAAAGAGGAGGCTTCCTGGCAATGCTCAATAGTGGAAGGATTTCCAAAGGGTGTTCTGGGTTCCAAACCCTAAAGGCACACCAGGGAGGTTCTAAAATACACAAAAGATTAAAAAGAAAGAGAAAAATTGAGAATAATAGTGAACTCTGAAAAAGAAGGTTCTCAAGCCACTATAAAAGAGACTCAAGAGATAAAGTTAACAGACAGAATAAGGAGAGGTCCTGCCATAGGTCAGTCAGGAATAATGAGAAACGGTAAGACAGACAGGACGGACAAAGAGGCCTCACAAATGACAGACGAGACGAGACACAGAACCAGAATCAAACGGGGTTTCAGAAAACCAGACTGGATCCCAGCTAACCAGATAACCAGAACCAAAACCAGAATACTCTCTGCTAACATCTTAGCCTCTGCAGAGCCCACTGAGAGGGTATGCCGCGCCCGGCTCCATTCCATGGTGTATTAGATAGACCAGTCTCAGACCAGAACTGACTCACCTCCGGAGGATTTTCTAGTGACTCCGAAAGGTTTGGTGGGTGTGATGAGTGTCCATGGTCTGCCTACCGGCCAAACGGTGATGCCACAGGGCCCTGGGATGTCTCAGGTGGCACCTCCTCTGTAGAATGACCGACCACCAGCAGCCTGACTACGGAGACTGCCAGCCAGTGGTGACCAAAACAGAGTGTCCAGAGGACACAGAGATCTCACTGGGGCCTTCAAATGTTGTATTTGGACAGCAAGTAGTAAATTCACCACATTCAGAAAGGCCGAATTAGGAGTCTTTATTCCAGAAGCCGGCCACCACAAGCGGACTAATGTCCAAAACACTCACGGCCCCTAGCAAACTCAGGGGAGAGTATTTAAAGGCGAAAACCACAACCAGCTGGGAGACGGAGATTAGCCAAGTGCGTTACAGAAGCCAAGATAAGCAAGTTAGGTTGGGCACACATGGGCGTGTCCTGGAAGCTGACAGACTCGGGTTTCTGGTGGTCTCAGTGGTGTGGG